>JAUZSU010122286.1:0-18023 GCA_034780255.1 Parotocinclus maculicauda
AGGTCCCTGGATTTTCCTAATAATTGTGCACAGTACAGTATTTGGCACCATCCACTTTTCCATTAATTCTGACCAGTTGCCCAGTTTCACTGAGGAAAAACACGCTACAACGTAATGTCAGAAACTTGCGTCGCTATAATAATTGTGCATTTTGAGAGGCATGCTGTGTCGGTTTACAAGACTCAATGTGGAACTTTTTCAGTAATGATTTCTTTCCTGCCACTCTGCTATATGAATGAAAAGATCTGGAATACTGATTCATCTGAACACAGTAGCATGTTTCCACTGTAAGATGGCAGCAGGGTGAGAGGTCAGCCAAGGCTCTTCCCATAGCCACAGGTTATAACTTCTCTTGGGGAATCTCCAAACCAACTATGAGATATAATCTTTTCAGAGGGTCCAGGCCCTGGGGTCTCCATCCAGAAATAGCTTGAGTGCTAACTGAGTTATGTCAGAGGTATGTCACTAGGAGTGTGATGCTTCTAGTGGGGTCAACCAGGGTGAACAGGTTTGTGGCCAGAATTTAGACAAAGTATGATTTAAAATATAAACTTTTTTTTTGCTGTGGGTGCCTGGATTTGTTTGCCATTAGAGATACAATTAAAGTCATATGTTTATGTGATCATGTATTAAATCTCATTAAACAGTGTTTTCCTTTTCTTTTTATTTCCTTCATCACAGTCCCAGGGCCTCAGGTTCACACAGACATGGTAATATTTGGTAGCATTGACTTTAAATTGTTCAACTTGAGTAAAATGTTTTAGGTAGACCTCAATAAGCTTCAAGCTTTAAGATAAGTTGCTAGAATTCCTAGGCCCACTCCTCCCGACAGAGCTGCTTTTATACATGCTTTTATATTTCCGTCCATAAATGTTCTGTGAAACTGAAGTCAGGGCTTTGTGATGGCCACTCCATAACCTACATTTTGCTGTCCTTTAGTCATTTTGCCACATTATATTTTTAATTTTATAAGTATGCTTGGGGTCATCATCCATCTGGAAGATCCATTACGATCCATCTCATAAGGCATTCTGTTTTGTGAAGTACACCAGTCTCTCATGCACCAAAGCACCCCCACACCACAATGCTGCCACCAGCATGCTTCAGAGTGGAGATGTTCTTTGGCTTGTAAGCCACCCGTTTTTAATGATAATTAAAGACAAAGTTCAATTTTTGTTTAATTAGACCAGAAGTCCGTTCTCAGCATAGCAAAGATCTCCCCATGTGAAGTTGCAAACTGCAACCTGGCATTTTTATGGTGATTTTGGAGCTGAGCGACTTTGCAGGTCATGTTGACTTAGGACATGTTCTTGTATCTAAGATACTGTTCAATCAGATACTCTTGTACCCGTGTCCTCCAGCAGCTTCACGAGGCCATTTGCTCCAAAAAAAAAGGACCACGTTTGTGTAAGTGTGTGATTCTTTTTCCTAAGTCATTAAGCAAAGAGGGAAGTAGACCTTGAAGGTAGGTCTTAAATACTACCTACAATAGGTATACGTCCAATTCCTTCAAATTATATCAATTAGCCCATCAGAAGCTTCTAAAGTCACAACGCTATTTTCTGGAATTTTCCAAGCCATTTAAAGGCACAGTCAACTTGGTGTATGTATAAACGTCTGGATCCACTATACTTTTTATGTAGTGAACTATACATGAAATGTAAACATTTGTTGGACAAACTTTGTGTCAAAAATGAAATAGATACCATAAACAAGGGTATGACTTCAACTGTACTGTTAGCTTCAGCCAGGTTTGTACGATATTGACAAATATACTTTATTATTTTCTCATATTATGTTGATAATAATAATAAGGTGATACTTTGGCAGTGTATATGTAGTGGTTAAGCTACTGGACTATGGACCAGAAGTAACAGGGTTCAAATCCTACCTCTTCTAAACTACCACTGTTGGGTCCTTGAGCAAAGCCTTCGATTACTTGGACTGTAAGACTGTATCAGCTGTAAGTCATTCTGGGTACGAGTGTCTGCTAAATGATTCAATGTAATGTAATACTAAATGTAAATGCAATCTCTTTCAAACAACTGAATTGTTATAAAGTATTTTACAATCTAACTGGTGAGAGCATTTATTATATCTTGTAATCGGTTGCTTCTCATTTCATAAGGCACTTTTTTGCGGAATGGTTCCTATAACACTTCTTTGCTGGGTGTGTTCTTGTGCTGGTAGCTTTAATGCGGCCGTGGACCACTGGATCTTAAAGTTGATCTTAAAGTTGATCTTAAAGTGATTAGTAGATGGTTGATGGTGAAGTCTGACATAGTTCACAGATTGACGTCCTTTCAAAGCCAAACCACCCCCATATGAGTAAGGATGAACCAATTAAATCTATGAACACAGACTGCAAGGCGGGTGGTGTCTGTATTTTGTCTCTTGGCACAGTTTGTTCACTCATTTTTAACTTCAGGCACTTGCTTTTTAGGTAGAACCCTATCTTGATTTGTGCCGCTAGCCCACTGTGTGCACTGACTACAAGAGGCAGTGAACAAATCAAATGTTCAGGTGTATTTTCAGCTCTAAGTGACATACTCAATAATGTCAGCTCAAACATTGTTAAAGCAATAACTAAATATCATAGACATGATGCATATCACACAACCCTAGCATCAGATGTAATAAGAACTGAGCTAAGTAATTCTTTCATTCTGGATCTATTTTGTTGCAACATGGAAGACACCATCCATATCATTTGGTGTCTTGAGTCAACTTGAGGTATACACTAACCAAAGGTCAGTGTTGCAGCTTGTAAAACGGATTCCCACTTGACAAAAATGTTTACAGCCTCTAATGAAGGTCCATCCATTCACATTTCAAGTTTCCTGGCACTAGCATAACCATAAAATGATGAGCAGTTAAACATCATCATGGATTAAAATGAATACTACGGAGACCCAGTGTCAGTTAATACATTTCCATGACTTCCCCTCGTCATTCACCGCCTTTCACCAGCCAGTCCTTTGGCTACTTCGATTACAGTTCTGTGTCATTTTCTTCTTCGTCCCCATCCTCCTGTTGTGAGAGGAGCCTGTAATGATCTGTAGTCACATGCAGGAAGCTGGCTCGGGATCGGCTGCTGTCGTCATCCAGCACCGAGTGGTGGCTGTTGAGGTCAGAAGTGCACTTGGTGTATCTTTCTCGGTGAAGCTCAGTCTCTGCATCCACTGAAGTGTCATGCTTGTGGGTTAGGAGGGAGTGCACGTACCCAGCCGGCACGGGGAGCGATGCGGCCAAAATGAGCAAAGCGAGCAACACCAAGGCCCAAACAGGGTACTCCAGACTACTCTCAGAGCCCTTTTGAGGAGAGATAGAGTGAGAAAAAGAAAACACAATTTGGCAGAAGACAGAGTAGACATCCCAATACTCGGAAAGCTTTTGTTATTACCGTGGTCTGGTTCCATGCGGTGTAAGTGGGCCACTTGAAAAACATGTTCACCAGGCTGGCAGTCAGCAGACTCGCCATTGCCAGGAGACACACGTATTTCCACATATACTTGTATATTACTGGAGGGCGCCATTTCAACATCACCTCAACATCGTCCAGGAAGCTGCAAACACACACACACACACACATATATACATAGCAAGTACAGTGAAGGCTGAACAACACAAATGAAGGCTATTAAGACTGAACAACACAAATGCAGGTATGCGTCGCTTAACGTCCACGATGTGTTCATGTGAAATTGCGGGTTATAATATCTGGGCATTGTCTGCACATCACATGTACTAATATACTACAGTGGAACCTCGGTTTTTCTCATTAATCTGCTCCTAAGTGCCTGACGAAACTGGAATGAACGATAACTGAAGCCATAGTTCGCATAAAAAAATATGAACCAAACTATATTTTATAGAGAATAAATATTGTTTTACATACAGAAAACTATGGGAAATAAATACCAACACAGTTACACAGGAAAAACAATGGAAATGTTTAGGATGGACGCACGGGGTGAGGATCACAAGAAAACAAAGTCAGAATGAACGACCAGCGCGTTGGGTAACCCTTGGAGTCCCTTCTTTAAGTTCCCACTCCAACCCAGACAGCAGTGAGCTTTGGCAGGCCAAATATAAGCGCATGGAACAGACAGAGACCCGTATTCATGTTGGCGGATACTTTATTACTTCATAAGTTTATTTACTACAAAGAGCGTAATAAATCGCTTATATTATAGCTTTACATGAACTTCAGAACCAAAGCTTGGAGCAGTTACTTGTATAAATGAGAAAAGATAAATAAAGTAAATGAGCTTGGTCCAGTAATCCTGTAATGTCTACTTCAGTACAACGCTCTCTGCTACTACACAGTGCAACAATGCAGTGTGTATTTGAGGGTCTCTTACAGACACAGAACACATATAACTGGCCATTACAGTGGGAGTGTGACAAACGAGGGTGGCTGACGAAAACCAATGAGGAACCAAAAGATGAGGATAATCGAAATGTATGATCACCACGGTGAACAAAAACCGAGGTTCTACTGTTCATATTACAATGCTGTAGGGAAGACAGACTGCCAGCAAGGCATCTATCATTGAGTGTATAAAACCATAGACCTGCACAAGATCGGACGTTGTATGAATGGACGTTGTGCAACGCACACCCAAATTTTTGTAGTCTTGTAAAATAACGATTACCGATCAGCACCGTAGACCCACGCCACACTGACTGTCTCAAAGACGACAACGATCATGAGTGGCAAAGTAGCAGAATAATCATCGAACATGGTCACAAAGTAGTTGCCACTGCGTTGAGTGAAGAGCAGGCCTATGAGGAAGCCGAGCACACAACTTACCACTGAAAGACAAACACATAGGATTAAAGTACCATTACATAAACACGACTGCAAGGCCGAAATGTCAGCGTGCTTACTTGTGAGCATGGTCTTATGACGACCTAGCAGTTTAAAGTTGTCCATGAGAGGAGTCAGGATACCCTGCATTGTGCCGAACATAGTGGACAGACCCAAATTCAGCAGCATGAGGAAGAACAGCGCTGACCAAAAAGGACTGGCAGGGAACTGTGCCATGGCCTCGGTGAACGCTATGAACGCCAAACCAGTGCCCTCCACGCCCTGAGCCAGGAGGAAAGAAAATGGTATCACTCCCAAACATGCTTTATAATGTTACTGTACACTGGCTCATGGGGTCATAGGCAAACAGAACGGTGCAAGCTGATGAGTTGGATATGGTCTTGAGGGAGGGAAGGCTACAACATGAACTCTGCTGAGTCTTCAATGGACTAACAATCTATCAAGTGTTTGTTTATGCCTGGGTTCTCCCATCCCATGAGTCTATCCAGGAATGCAGGGTTACAACGTGAAAAAAACCCCAAGATATACCTTGTTCATTTCTCTCTCCAGGTCGCAGTCTGTGATCTCTGGTCCCAGCAAGCTCCCATAATGTCTGTACCACTCTTTGTAGTCATTTAAGTCCACTGATCTGGGGTCAGACATGTTGAACCATGGCCACCAGTGTGCTGCTGAACCTGAAGCTGCCATTTCTGCCATTTTCCCAACATTCCTGCATAGTAAAAGTACACCTGGTCTGTGAGCAAATCAGCCTATGTATAACATCCAAACTCATGTCCACACTTACGTCACTACACATTCCAGGGCAATGTTCTTGGCTCGAAAGCCAAGCACTGCAAAGACGACGAGAGATGCCAGGACTGAGGTCATGAAGTTGATGGCGGAGACCATAAGAGCATCACGGTGGCAGTTGTTGTTGATGGGGTTATAGGAAGAATAAGCGATCACGGAGCCGTAGCCCAAACCGAGAGCAAAGAAAACCTGTGTGGCAGCCTGACGCCATACCTGCACCTTACTCCAGATTTCTATCTGAGAAAAGCGCACACAATTTGAGACAGGTGAAAGTTGGACAAATTTTGTTATAGGTGTTTTTTAAAAAAAAAAAAGTTTTATGTTCAGAGTGGCATCCCAACGCCAACCTGGGTTTGAGTTCTGGACCAATCAGATGTCATAGGCATGACTAGATGTCTCTTTAGATATCTACCCTAGCCATGTTAGACCTACTGATTGAAATGACACAACTGTGACGCAACTCCAGCAAGACGCTCATGATTTTATTCCAACTTTGGAAATTTGTCTGCCACTGTACAATGGCTTGAAAATTGTCTGGTGTAAGGCTGGCATGAAAGGCGATGTGGTTTTGGCCATTACTGAATTCTAGCTTGGAAAACTTTGTGCTCTTGATTATCTTTATGTGTTGAATTGCTCATGTCTGTATTAGTCTTACATTGTATAAATGTTAAGTATATTCTAACCTCTTTATTTTGCCCCCCAATTATCTCGCCAAACTCCTCTCTTGTCATTCGTGACAAATGTCTTAAAATGAAATTGAACTCCGTTAAGCCACCAAGTTTCAGACCGGTCGGTAGGCGTTAATCTTACTCACTTCAATCCTACTGACAGGGTCGCTTTTCCTGCTGCTAATTGTTATTGTTCCCTTGATATTTTCATTTCATCGTCAGTCAGAACTATCAAATGATGCACAGTCCCTGTCTGTTATTTAACGTCATGCTATGTGTCACAGAAATAAATCACAGACTATTTCTACAATTTGCATGAATGTATAGAACTGTACATGTACATACATGTTTATGCCAGTTGTATTTTTATCATGTTTATGTATGATCAGGTACAAATGTCACTGCCATTGCTTAATTTTTTGTATCCTCTCACCAAATATAGTCATAAAACATAAATAGGTGAGACAATGAGGTTAGACTGTACTAGTTTTACCTTTTCTACATTGATTACTTTATTAAATAGACATAAGCCAAAAAATAAATTCACTATTTTCAAATCTCTTCAGAATCTCTAAAATCGGAAGCTTTACTCACTTTAGGGAAGAACATGTAAGTGAGTCCTTCGACAGCTCCATCCAGCATCAGTCCTCTAATTAGAAAACAGAATAGCACGCAATATGGGAAAATGGAGGAGAAGTACATGACCTACAAGCAGAAAACAAAAGAGAAAGGAGGTTTTCTCTGAATATTTAGTCCTGCCATTACACAGTTCATACAACAGGACTGTTATCATACTGTTCTCAATGGGATGTTGTGGCCTAGCCATTAAGGTATTGGATTACGAATCAGACAGACCAGGATTCAAGTCCAGCCTCTGCCAAGCTGCCACTGCTGAGCAAAACCCTTAATCCACAGTTTGCTTGGATTGTAGGACTGTATCAATTGTAAGTCACTCTGGATAAGGGAGTCTGCTAAATGACATGTAAATGTAAATCACTATGTACTGTTTACACAAGTGCATGAGCATTTCTGTGCCAAATGTTAACACAAATTAGTCTGTGTGTGTATTTTTCATGTGAACATGAATGAATACACCTTGAATGTTGACACTAGATATCCCAGGGGCACAGCATAAATGTACATATTTAAGCCCTACAATACATCATGTGTGTGTGTGTGTGTGTGTGTGTGCGTTTTAGGTAACTTTTATTTGAAAGACTAAACGAGACAAAAGATTAGCTTTAGCATTAAAGCTTCATTGTTATACATGTCAATGGAAAGTTCTCACAAGAATAGCAAGCCGTGTGTGTGTGTACCTTGGCAGATGACTTGATGCCCTTGATCATGGTCAGACAAACTGTAGTCCAGGCAGCAAGCAAGCAGCCAGTTATGATGGGGTTAAACTCCCCAGATTGATCAATAGAGTCAGAGATATCCAGAGCCTTACGGAACCAAAAGTAGGAGGTGGGAGAGCTAGCAGCGCACTCTTTGACTGAGAGGAAGAGAGACATGACGCAAAACGTTACAACACAGACAAACACATCATACTTCCGAGCTGTAAAAACATCCATACCAGTTAACCTTGCTGGCAGGTAAGCCACACTATAACTAGAACATGAGGCATGCTGACTGGTCGGTCTGACCCACTTTACACCACTCCAGCAAGTTTAGAGTGGTGCATACTGACATTATGCTTGTGTGTATGGTCGCTCAAACAGTTACACATCATGAAGCTTGAATGGTTCATGAGCAAGTCGCTGGCCCACCACAGTGATCTTCGGCCGAGTCTATCATCACGTAAGCACCAACAGTTGTGTTATATTATTATTGTTACTGCTTATTAGATGGCAAAAGGGAACTATAGACCTGGGCTATATGAACACATTCTGTTAAGCTGGATAAAAGTTAAATCTGTACTTAACAGCTACTTATTGGTTACTTAATGGCATCCAATTACATCTTACTTTAGTTGATGGTAGCCAGATGGTTGCCTAATAAGACAAAGCATCTATAGACATATCCCAATATCTTATATTCCTTATGGGAAATATTTCCGGTACTCGGAGAGATTTCTGGGAACAAATGATGGCGAGAACCGAAGTACCACTGTAAACGTTTATTTAAATCTGGATTCAAATTTGGATCTGCCAAAGTATGGAATGAGCGAATGTACACACCAGGCAGAACATCACAGAACATGTACTCAATCTAGTTTGTATACAAAAGCTTGATTGACATACGCAGAGAAAAATGTGAGCGTGACTCTACCTGTCTGATTACTGGCGGGTTCAAAAGGGCACCGTTGCCATGGTAACGGATACTGGAACGAGCTGCCCAAGTAAAACAGGGCCCAGGCGATGATCACATTATAGTAGAGCGCCATAAAAAAACATACCTAAAACAACAAGAGACAGTGAAACAGATACGGTCAGACAGAAGAGGAAGGGCATGACATAACTGGACAAAGCACTGACAGAGAGGGTTTGTTGTAAAACAAGGCAGCAACCATGAACCAATGACATCCCAGTAATGCACTTACACACAGCCTGAGCAGGTCTGGTTCGCTATGCTGCTCTCAAATTACACACGAGAGAAATGCACAGACTAATTTTAGCAAGCAAAGAAAGACAAGCATCTGACCACAGTGCCACAGACAAGCATGTGCCACAAAAAAACAAACAAACAAGTTAATTAAATGCTGCAATACTGTTAATCCATGATAATACTACCAAACTCTATAAGGACAAACATAGCACTGGTGACATTTCAAATAAAATCCAGGCTTTGAGCCTACCAATCATCACATCAATGTGTCAGGTCCAAAAATAAGTTTAAGCAAAATAAAATGTAATTGTTGGGCATTGAACAAATAGTTTGTGTTGTAGTGAAGAAGTTCATATCTGCCTTTACAGGACACAAATCATAGTGGTTGCATATTTTAGTACAAAAATAAAACAACTAGGATGTCAGATATCTCTCACAGGCCACTTAACATGCAAAACAGACAAAGAATAGCATGATTAAAAAAATAGTTGATGATTTATGGTTCCTGCTAAAACACCCAAAAGCGAGAGTGTAATGGGGTGGTGGGATGGGGGCTGGGTGGCTGTAAGTGTTGCATGAAAATATGATGATTTTATCAATTTATTTGGCGTCATCTAGTGACCATTACAGTGTCCTTGTTTGAGGCCTCAGCAGTCCTTTGACTGCT
The DNA here is from genome assembly GCA_034780255.1 of Parotocinclus maculicauda. NCBI lineage: Eukaryota > Metazoa > Chordata > Actinopteri > Siluriformes > Loricariidae > Parotocinclus > Parotocinclus maculicauda. The sequence goes on from JAUZSU010122286.1 coordinate 9,503, forward strand.
TTAGCGGTGCTTTGGGTAGGTACGTCCAGTGCAGAAAAGCAATTTTAAATATCGTCACCATTTAATACTGCGGTATTCCAGAATACCCTAATCCAACCCTAACAGAAACACAAGCTTGCGGGTGCGTTTTACCACACAGCTGGAGTAGCCAATGCCAGCGAGGCGTGGGGAGATGTGTTTCCACACCCCGATGCTGCCCTGTCGGATGCTCTGACCAGCAGCAAGCTCCATGAAGAAAAGAGGAACTCCAATGAGTAGTAGCAGCATCACATAGAGCACCATGAATGCTCCTGCACAGAAACCAGAACTATGATGTCATCGAATATATGCTGTACTTATATACCATCAGAATGCATTAAAAACTGAATCACCTCCTCCATTTTGGTGACAGAGGTAGGGGAACCTCCACACGTTGCCCAGGCCCACGCTGAAGCCCACCTGGGCTAGGACGTACTGTAGCTTACTGTCCCATGCAGGACGCTCCTCGGTCACTCCCGACCCTCCACCAGACTCTGGCCCTTCTTCTGGCACAAGCGTCACAGCTGAGTGAGTGTCTTCCATTTCTGTAGCCTTCTTGTCACTAGGTCACATTAGGTCATCTACAAGAGAGACAGTATAAGATCAATCTGTCTGAAGCTACTCTTGCTGCTCCGCTGACACGTGTTCAAGGCATGGGTTTCCTCCAGGTACTTAGTTTTCCATGCATTTGGTCAACTGGTGTCTCTAATATTCGAGTGTGTGTGCCATGTGATGGACACTGTCCAGGAGCAGTTTACACATTGTGCTGCTGATTAGACTCTTGACAGTTAGGGTTGTGTGATATTAACAAGAAATGTTATCTCACAATTTTCTGGGATTTTGCTGATAAGGATAATTAGAAGATATTTTGCAAAAAAATATGGATTGTAAAAGTCTTACATTGTGCTATACTGCTCACAAAAACTAGGGGAAATACCCCATAATGAAATATCCCCCAATTTAAGTATTTGAGTGCTGTTTCATTCTGATTGACAATGCCAAAGAAAGCCTCAAATCAAATCTGAAATAACAGATCTACACTGTCTATAATAAGAAGTCCTGCTTCAGTGCTTCCTTAGGCTACACTTTTAAAGAAGTCAATAAAATGCAAAATAATACAGCAGCACAGCACTTAGTTTAAGCCACATCCTGCCGGAACTAGATCCGGTGTTACACTAGTATCACACATCTCCGACTCTGGAACTTCTACGTTTTTAAATAGAGAATAGACAATTTTAATAAACAAATTTGAATTATATGGTTGTTTTCTGTGCCTTCAGCATCCTACTGCTGATGCAAATGCAAACCAAAAATGCCTGGAACAAATGCAGTTCTCAAGAGGAGGTCCCAGGACGTAGAGTAGTTCATATACAAAAATGGGCAGTTGGCACTGGTGATTAATGGCTGATTAATTAGGCCAGCTTAATTATATTTTGAGATAATCAGCTTCGGTCTATTCCTGCACCCACAAGGCTGATATTCATAAATAGTTTTCTTGCGTTACAACTTGCAGCTCACGGATTGGGAAAACCAAGTTCCAAAAACAAAGAGATAACATTCTGAGAGAACATTCAGTCAGGGTGGGGCCATTTATGAGAAGAGAAACTTTATCAGCATTACAACTTGCTGTTCTTAGCTGGGACCGGGTTGGAGAAAAAAAAAAAAAAAGATGCTCCCATCATGTGTACTGCTCTCTTTTTTCCGTTCTTGTTTGCAAGTATGTAAACTTTTCCAATTTTCCCCAGAAACGAGAAGACCTTGTTATCCGGTAATTTGTGTTATTAAGTTCTTTTTTATTATATATTAAGAGCACAAGAGTGCAAACAGGACCAGTGCATTTATAGCTTAAACAAATGTTACCTGTCCACATTATGTATCAGCCACGAATCACCCTGTTGTCTAAATATCGGCATCAGACATAAAAAATTCAAATCGGCCATATAGTTGCCAATTTCTTGTTCAGATGGACAACAACACTGTAGAAAAAAAGTTCAAAAAGACGTGGGCTGCTTTTTATGTGGTTTGACAGAAGCACCTGTTAATATTCACATACCAGCTGTTTTGTGATGGGGAGACTCTGCAAATGTGTGGGAATTGTTTCTAACAACATTTACCTATGATATGGAAAACACATAAGCAAATGAAGAAATAAGAGGTGACTGAGTAACTCTAGTATACAAGACAGGCTGCTCAAGTATGCACAGAGCATCAATCGTGCATTTGTGTAAATCATTTCAGCAGGGCAGCAGTACAAAAGACTTTTGTACAGCTTTTCAGGGCGGCATTAGTTATGACAAACTCTCAGAACACTTAAGGTCTACGCCACAAGTTTGCACGTGGATGTATGGAAGAGTGGAAAAATACATAACACCGGTAGCAAATAGAGAAACGGGACTGTGGAGGGCGTAGAAGGGGTGGATCACCACGTCAGCAACACCAGGGAACCTGGCGGACTGACAGAAAGCTGGGAGTGTGGAAAGAATGGGAGGTAATACATGAGGGAGGGGGTCTCCCATCAACATCCAAGCTGTATGATGTCACAGTAGTATAGGTCACATGGCTTGGCTATTACAAGCCAGGTTAACTGTGTTGTTACATACTTTCTGTAACGTCAATCTCTCTGTGCTCCCAAATTCTCCAATGCCCCTTCCCCTCTGTACCTGAATTTAGCACGATCAAGTGATCACTGTTCAAATAGGACAGCACTTTTTGGAATGTGTCCAAAAAGTACAAACCAGTAATTTTAGGACACAGACAGGCGTATTCAGACCTGTTACACACATTCCTTAGTTAAAATTGAACTTTTTCTGAGCTCAGAACTTCAATTTTCCATGGTGGTAAATAGTCAAGGTGGTATATTTAGTCCACTGTTTTATTTATTTTACAGGGTCCCAGCTAAAAAGACTTTAGTATTTGCTGTCTGTAAGTAATAAACATAGAACAGTATTGTTATTGTAAAAATACGTCTGTAAAGTCGATGTGACTTTTTATAGCGTTTCTTTTTAACCGAGTAACGCCTCAAAGCTGTGTTTGTTTTCTCCATTAGAATCTTGGGTTAAAAGAAATGTGAGGAAATGAGGAAAATACTTTGATCAACAATTTTAGTGCATCATTAATATCAATGATAAACGGATTTTGTCCCATGTATAAACTATTTACGTTTAAATATATTACGTTACGCATAAATACGTTTAGGTATTTATGGTTGTTGAATACAAGTATGCTGGAAACATTCCTCAGATATTCCTCAGACTGTTCCAAAAACAGTTTTGAGATGACTTGAGCTTTGTGACGTCTTGTTATCTTGCTGGAAATAGCTATTAGAAGATGGTACACTGTGGTCATAAAGGATGAACATGGTCAGCAGTAATACTCAGGCAGACCGTGGTGTTTAAATTATGTTCAATTTGTATTAAGGGGCCCAAAAAGAGCCAAGGAAGTAGCCCCTACACCATCACACCACAAGCACTGTTAAACTGTTAATACAAGGCAGGATGGATCCATGCTTTTTGTTGCTTAGGCCAAATTCAGACCCGACCATCTGAATGTCACAACAGTAAGCGAGTTCCGGTTTTGTAGCCTCAGTTGCCTGTTCTTAGCTGACAAGAAGTGGCATCCGATGTGGTCTTTTGTTGCTGTAAGCCCTGTGCTTGATCCAGTCTGGCTATTCTCATTTGACCTCTGGCATCAACAAGGCATTTCTCCTCAAAGAAATGCAGATCCACACATTCATTGACAAAAATGTGAACAAAAACCCTGAACTGCTATGGACCAGTTCTGTTTGGGATGGAGTTGGGTTTGAGGATGAAGGTCACATGGTGAGTGCCTTTGCTGCGGAGCAATTGCCCAAACTGTGTAATGATCTGCAATGCCATTGCATATGACAGTCTGACACCTCAAGTAGTGAAACATGGGGCACTAACAACTCAGTGATATGTGCCGAACCTGTGCCGAATCTGTCACTGTGTTGCCTCTCATGACAGGGCTTCCAAATGGTATTTTTCAGCAGGATAATGCTCACCAACACATAGCAAGGGTTTCCCAGGAATGTCTCCACCAGATTGTGACACTTCTGTGGCCTTCCTGGTCAAGATTCATCACCAATCAATTACAGCTTTAGCAACCTACAATTGTGCATGAACTAGATGCAACATCTGTGGACAAATGTGCCACGGGACATGTATGCCTCCATGCCCAGCCTCGTATCATCTTGTATCCAAACTAGAAATGGCACAACAAGGTACTAGATCCTCCATTAACTTGTACAGTTTTCCTCAATAAACCGATCCTTTCACACTGATATTCTAATCTCTTACATATAGCATCAATACACTTACACATATTCACATACATACGTTCATTTATTTCTTTTTGTGTCAATGGGTGTATTTGAAGTGTATACACAGTATATGTTCAAACCCAGCATGATTTGTTTTCACAGCAGATTCACAGCTTGTACAAATGGGTGGAACTCTCTTTTAATAACAGATTTCAAGGCTTGTCTTTAAGCCATAAACCAGATTCCAGTGTGTAGTAAAGCTGTCAGACAAAGAGAAAAAGGCATGACATGATGCAGATTAACAAGACCGACCATCTGAACAGTGTAATTTAGAGTTAATAAACCGGAGTGTAAATGTTTGTTCATTTTACTGCCTTCAGAAAAAGAAACGTGAAAAGTAGACGGGTGGTTTGTGTGGCTGGAAACACAGCTAGGACATCTCCTAATCTTTACCAAGTTTAATATAATAACAGAGGAACGCTTACCGCTGTAGTTACAGATTAACAACAATTCAACAACACGTGTAAAGTAGAGTCGAAATGGTTACCTCTGCTGGTTTGGGGCAGCTGTCACTCTCTTTGTTTATTCTCTTCGGTTGTATTTCTTCGCCCGCTTTCCTCTGTTGTGCCTGTACATTGATCTGCTCGTATAAATTCGGATCCGATCGCCACGTCTCGCTGGGTTTTAACTAGTACCAAGGACTGTGGTGAAATTTAAGCCTTAAAAACTTCACTACTCGCCCATTGGGGCTTTACTAACGGACCGCGTGTGTTCAGAGCCCCGCCTCTACCAAAAACAGGGCTTATTAACTTCAGGCAGCCCCTAAAGTTCCCAAATTCTGTCACGACAACGTGTCAAGTAGCAAATAAGCTTCTTACTTTAACTGGTTTTATTTTGCTCAACCAACAGCACGTACATTTTAATTAAACCCTGAATAAGCCTCCACTCTGTTCGGACGGGAGTCGTCTGAACGATTCCCTTTTTACTTAGACTCTGAATGGAGAGTTTGAGGAGTCTTTTCGAGTCGATTCCGTGCACTAAATGAATGTGCCTGGGATTCATGATATACATTTATATATTAAGTTTTTGCAGTCGTGGTCAGATTACATGTTGTGTTGATTTAAACCGTTTATTCCTTAAAACAAGCCCCAAACTTTGTGTGGCACCATTTGAACTGCATTAGCAACCCATTTGCGTTTTTACACCTTATAAAAACTGAGGGATCAACTGGAAAGGATCCCAAACTTTTTACCACATTGTGTTTCATTTATCCAATATTTCAGTATCTGCCTCATATTTATTGTGTGTTTGTAAAATTATCCAGATCATGTGCACTTACTTGATATTTTTCCATATTTTATTAACACGTGCCTCATTCTTACAATAGATCTGATCACATCTGCATAGATATGCTTAGACCAGTGTTGCCAGATATCCCAAGAGAAGGAGCAACATTCATATTTTATGGAAACAAGCCCAAAAGAAGCAACTTGGTTCTAAAATCAGCCTAAATAGGGGACCTAACACAAGGTGAAAGAGAGTGCTTTATAGTTTTTTTGGCTTGGTTTTTATTTTATTGGGATGTTCAAAAGAATGAACCTCCTTTAACAAAAATGTATGTAGCTTTTATTTCACTGTGCACTCTGAGTGGGGTTTGTTTCTAAGGCCTTGGTTTGATAATGCATGTGCTTTCTCAAGGGATGCAGTAACTGGGGAAATATACTGACTCTCAGCCAGTGCTCCCACATTTCAGTTTACACACTGGTCCGTTCTCTATATGCTAGATTATGTGTATGTGACTTCTTTACAAGTGCCAGACCATTGGAAGCTGGTAAACCCAGCTAAACAGGCTAGGACCATCTGAGTCAGTGATGTAACCTGGTTGAAGTGTGGTTTAAAACACCTTATTACAGAGTTTGATTAAATTTGCTTGAATACAGTGTGAATTGTGCCGACCATGTGCACCACTTTTACAATACCCTGCCTGGAGAATTGCTTCTACATCATTACCTTAGATTAAAAAGCTTTACAAATCAGTCACGACATTTCCGAAAATGATTCCTAAGGTTAAACTGGATACTTTATATAAAGGAAACAAACAGCATAACTTAGTGGAACACTGAGAACAAAGATTGCAGAAGTGTCAGTTGTCCCACCTCCACAATTTACTTAGACCTGAGTTTTACCAAGTTTGCAGGAACTAAAGTAAATGCATTCCTTTACTAATGCCGTGAGAGTGAGTGAGAGAGAGAAAGAGAGAGAGAGCTGGTTTGACAGGCTTAGCTTAAAGACTGCCCCAAGAAAGCAGAAGAAGAATGACTGTGTCCTTGGCAGTCACACGTTCTGCATGTATGTATGTATATGTGTACAGGTTGGTCTGGTATACCGGAAAGTGTGTAGTCGTGCATGAGCATGAGTTTTAAAACTTTGTATGAACTCATGTTGTCTTTTTTCATGGAAAATTCAGGCAGGAAGTCAAAACACAGAGAGAATTACCAAGAGAGAGAGAACGAGAGAGAACGAGAGAGGGAGGAAGGTTAGCTGACACCTGACAGGTTTTCTAGTTTTTCTTGTTTCTGCATTTCTCTACAAGGCGTAAACAGAGAATGCAAGACTGACGCGCAACTACGCATACGGTAAGATTCAGACACATAACCTCTTAATTGATAAATGTTTTGTATGTAATGTGGCAACAATGATATCACTTCTAAATGTATTATACAAATATTATACCAACATTCAGATAGGTTCAGTTTAAAGTGTGTAAATATTACAGTATGAGAAATGCAAGATCATGAACATTTACCTTTGATCATATTTACTATAAAAGCGTTAACAGATAAAGATTTTTGTGAGGCTTAAAGTTCATGAGCTTATGAGTGTCTTAGAAGTCGCGCACAGGTTTGATTTTTAACGCACGGTGTAACAGTAAATTGTTGTTGTGTGGAAATGTAATTTATCCTTTCCTGTTTTTCAAAAAAAGCTGTCAAACTTATTGTATATTGCCAAAGATCTGGTTCATGGCTGATGTGGTGGTCTAATTCACAAGCCTACCTTCATGGATGATTTCCAGCCTGATCTGGCATCCCTGGCAGACACGATTGGCTGGGTCTGAGGGAGAGGAGGACAATGGGATCATTCCCCAGAGCTGCAACTGTGACCCCAGTCAGTTCCATGATGGACGGGCATATATCTGATAGCCTAGACCTTATAGTTACAAATATACAGCACATGCGGATTGATTCCACTGAGGAAATGTAGTTCAAAGAAAGCATGCATGGTGTCAGTTCATGGTGCAGATTTAGCAAGTATCAAACTAACTAGTGGGTCAAATGTATGGCCTGTTTTTTTGCCAACACTACATATACCAAATATAGAGTAGGAGTGAGTATAAAATACACAATGTAGTGTAATACTTGTTGTACTGTCCCACTGAGCAAAGATATGTCTGAAAGACATCAATATAACGTATTTGCCAGATGTTCAAAAGACGTCCGCAGAAAAGCCAGAAGATAAGTTTTTGCGACGTCTTTTTAAAACGTCATTATACTGACGTCTTATACTGATGTTCAAATTATGTCAACATGTAAAGTTGATGGAGCCCAGAATCTATGTTTTTTATGTCTTTTTTAAACATATACAAAGCCGTATACAATAAAATATAAATAAGATGAACTCAGGTCCTTGACAGACGTTTAGAGAGCGAACCTATTTTGTATGTCCACCACACGTGCAAGAGTGGTTCTGGACTGACAGACGTGATATGGACATAATTTGAATGTCCTTTTGGCGTTGTGTGTTTGCTGGGTTATGTATTACTGAGATTGTGTATGCAAAAGACAGTAATGCTAAAATTAAAATGGTTAAAATGATGATTTTGGCAATAAATGCCATTTAACAATAGTATTTAATAGGAAGCCTGATGGCTTGACCATCGAAACACAGGTGCTCCCCGATTTAGGAAGGGCATACAGTCAGACAAACCCATTACAAGTTGAATGTATTGTAATCCGAGGAGTATAATATATATTGTACTGTATGTATCATTGTGTAGCCTACCTTAAACACACTTAAACACTAACATTAAGCAAAATCATTAATGTAAAGCTATAGTACAGTGCATCTGGAAAGTATTCACAGCGCTTCGCTTTTTCCACATTTTGTTACGTTACAACCTTATTCCAAATTGTATTAAATTAATCTCTTTCCTCAAAATTCTACACA
>JAUZSU010122297.1:0-18021 GCA_034780255.1 Parotocinclus maculicauda
CTAGTTCAGAGCTTGCTCAGGAATGACAGAGGGCAGATGTGAGTGCATCTGAATGCACAGTGAGACGAAGGTTTTTGGAGGATGCCTTGGTGTCAAGAGGAGAAGCGACTTCTGTCCAAGTTAAACATCAAAGACAGACTGATATTCTGCAGGAAGTATAGGAATTCTACTGCAGAGGACTGGGGTAAATTATTTAATCTGATAAAGCCCAATTCAGATTGTTTGGGACATCTGAAAAAATTGTTGTCCAAAGAAGAAAAGGCAAGCACTATCACAAGTCATGTGTCATACCAACAGTGAAGCATTCTGAGACTAGAATTACCTAAGAATACTTCCATGAATAAGGACATTTGAGTCCATTGGCAGGAATGTCCCCAGATCTCAATCTATTTGAAAACATGTGGTCAATCCTCAACAAACAAAAATCCAGAAACTATTATCAACTCCAAGCACTGATTAGGCAATAATGGGTTTCCATAATTCAATAATTGTACTTCATTATACAATATAAACAGCTGACAAAATGTTCTAAAAAACTGAGCCAGCAAACTTTGTGAAAACCAAAGTTTGTGCCAATCTCCAAACTTGACTGTACACCTGTGACACCCAAACTTTCTACAAAACATAACTCATTAGCCTCTCAAATGTCCAGTGTGAGTCTCTAACACTGAAATCTTCTCCCTCAGTTAAGCTAAAGGAAAGAATAACTAAACATGACACATTCTGCATTCCACATTAAATGTACAAAAAGTGTAAATACAATTGTAAATAGAAATTGCAAAAGTTCAAATAGATGAGATAAAATGAAAAAACTGCAAAGTACAGCTGGGATGAGAAGGTTCTGAATTCTTCAACATCTAAAACAAACACTGTGTGAATGCTCTGTATCATATGAGCATCATATGAGGGTGGGGGGCAGCAAGGGTCCAGTGTCTATGGTAGAGGATACCCAAATGTGCATTGTGGGCATTAAGAGAATTAATTTCACTCATCATTTAGGGAGGCTTTAGGGGGCCAAGCTTGGAAATTGTTCGTTTAGAATTGCCTCTGTCTAGTATCAATCAATTACTACATTATTGTAGTTCATAACTTAAACTGTGCTTTTAATCTATGGTAATCAAATAGACTGGTGATAATACAGTATATTATTTGTCAGTGTAAAATCAGTTGCTAAAATCACGCGCTTAATAATTCTTAATTGAACGGACGTCAAAGTTGGGTAAGTTTGACATACATAGGTTTATTTTGGTCGCACATTCAACTGTGTAAATGACGCAAATACCCACACAGACCAGCGACACACAGGCGCTCATACACTTCCTGCTACTTAAGAAGGGGCAGCATAATTGTTTCTGAGGCCTATATTTGTGTGGGATCACAGATACAGTTGCTAAGAAGGAAGTCCTGTTTGGCCTTTAACCCACCACACTTCCCAGAAAAACAGTGTTGACATCTTGCGCCACATCCAAGTTGAGTTCAGCTACTTTTCAGGGAATGTACATAATTCAGTGCTGTACAATCATTTCGAAATGAGGTCATCATAACATTCATATCATCAACATAGTATTAAATGCTTAAATACGGCAACATGCGCTTGCATATAATCACAAAAAGGTGAATCGTGCATTTTTACAAATGCACAATGTTATAAGAAACACAATAAAAGTTGACAATGGACTGCTTTGTCTACTCACATTGTGAGAATGTGATATCTGAACTGCACAGAACCTTAAATACCCTCTAGTGTCATAAATGTGTTTGTGGAGGTGTATTGAAGAAAAGTTTCAAATCAGCATCCTCAAATCAGAGTCCTTGTCCTATTAAACATGACCTTTATTCCTAATTGCATTTTTAGGGTAACACATTGCTTTCTGTTGTTATGCATACACAATATGTTACAGTCGTAGAAGATATGATTATTCCAGTTAATACCACTGTCCGGAGTCAGTCCGAGATCATTATGTAAGTTTACCACAGAGGGGCACTGTTGTGCATTATGATTAAAACCACTGAGAAAATCCTAATAGCCTTATGCTAAACATACACAAGAATGCTTTAAAATACTTATAAAAGACACCTTGTCAAAAGTCTGACACCCTATCATATCTAACGGTAATTTTTTTATTCACAGAAACCAATTTCGCAAAACCTGGGTATCTTGCATGGTCACTTCTTTTGAAATAATTCCTCATTACTACTTCATCTCACCTCAAGGCCAAGTTCCATGGCAGGAAAGCCACATATAGTGTGTGCATCAGTATGATGAATTATCAGAGGTTCCAACCTTTTGTCCCCATTTAGCAGTGACCGCTTGTGACCCCACATGTGTTCGTTCACACTGCTGGCTCTTGATGTAAGATTTTTTTGCCTGTTTTAATAGAATATCCTTTGTGTTCAAGTCAGCGCTTTTCTGCTCCTTTTTTCCTTTTTTCTTTTTTTCTCCACATACTGTTTACATAATTGTCTAGTGTTTTTTTCTCTTTTTCTACTTTTTTGCTCCTTTTACATTTTTAGGTTTCTTCAAAATCTTTACCCTTTTTTAAAATATACATGTTTTTTTAAACCTTTATTTGAAAAAATGTATCCCTTCACACACCCATGGTTTCTTGGCCCCTGGGGCTCTTCATGGTCCATGTCTGATTTGTGGGTTCTTGTTCTTGTTTCATGTCTTATTCCATATCCTGTATGTTATATGTACAGGTGTACAGGAGCTGTTTGTATGTATTGTTTGTTTATGAATAGCTTTGTCTGTTTGTATTAGCGCTGTTTATTGTATGTTTGTATTAGCAACATTAGTGTATGTTTGTTTGGGTTAACACTTTGTCTGTTAGCATTAGCCAGATAGTCTTGTCCTTGTGTGTTAGAATTGCTTCTATCTTCAGTGTTCATCACCTGCCTCTTTGTTAGCATAGCCGCTGCGTTTTCACCATGCCTTGTGTAAATAAAGCTTGGACACTTGCACATACATCAATCCCTATTATACCTGCTTACACGGAATGTGACAGAATACCAGACGTTTACCGTAGTGTAGTGAGTGTGCCCCCAGTATGTGGACAAATCCCTGCCAATGTGCTCTGCTACCAGCTCCAATTGTTACTAGCATTTCTGGCTAGGGAAAATACCCAGACAGCCCTCCACTATCCCCATTTTATTGCTCACACACTTGTTGAAGGGCCTGTGGTTCTGAAGCTCATACAGGGCACTTTGGATTTCCTGTAAGCAGTCTCCGCAGTGTTCTCCCAGAGCCTCAGCCAAGATTTAAATCTTATGATAATATTAAACATAGTTGATTTTTATCAAAGCATCAGTTTAAAAATAAAACTAACTTAAGACAGCAATCCTGACCACCTTACACCAAACAATCAATATGATGTGACACAACATCATAGCAAGACTCATGATTTTATTCCAACATTGGAAATTTATCAGTGTCTGTGAAATCGCTTAAAAGTCGTTTGGTATAAGGTTGTCATAATTTGTTTCTTAGATTGTTATTATTATTATTATTATTATTATTATCTTTAATAAATGATTATTCAGTTTAATGTTCTACAGACAAATGGTCACTAGTAAAATTTAAGTAAACATGCACATGAGAGAAAGGAAGATTAGGGATATCTCAGAAACAAGCACAGGAAAATGACTGGGTCATGAACGAGAGTTTCTGGAAAGTGTAAAAGACCAAGATATTTGTCATTATCATGCATCCTGCACTGACAGCTGTCCTCACTTGGGGCCAAAACACTGATTTGACTAACAAATCTGTCTCTCAGTTGAAAACAAACTCCCATTTGAACTGAGAAAGTAATACACATGCAATACATGCTGTTATTGGAGAAGAGCAAAAGTGACACGATCTGTGATTCTGATATTCTGTTTTCCTCTGATACATCTTTGATATAAATCTATGGGTTCTTGTTATATAAATATAAAAAACATTCTACAGTAGCTTGGCACTATAGCTACACTGCTAACAAAAATAGGGGAAATTTCAAAATGATTACAAAGAGGATCCAACAAACACTGCTGGACAAGCTGGTCCTGTCTATGCACGACCACTGTCAGTGTGTTTTGGCAGTCTTGGGTGACCATACACCCTACTGAACAGTCAATGTGTTGCACACTCGTTTTATATATTCACCCCCATGAATATATCACTTGCTACTCAATCTCATTTGCGAAATAGAACAACTTTCTTTGACTTTTTAATTGCTTTTCTGATTATCTTGTTTACTTAAATACAATCAAATGCTTTTTTTTTAATTGCTTCATATTAATTTTGAAATATCACTTAATTTTTATAAGCAGTGCATTATAAAAAAAAAACTTTTAAAGATTAGTTATGAAGGACTGGATTTTTGCCAGCTCTCATTTCATAGTTCCTTATATGAGTGCATCATAGGGTTAGTATCTTTTGAAAATGAAGAACAAGTTACAACCCCAATTCCAATTAAGTTGGGACATTGTGTAAAACATAAATAAAACCAGAATATGATTATTTGCAAATTCTTTTTAACTCGTATTCAACTGAATACACTACAAAGACAAGATATATTATGTTCAAACGGATAAACTTTGTTGTTTTTTGCAAATATTAACTAATTTTGAATTTGATGGGTGCAACACGAAGAAGTAGGACAGGGGGCATGTTTACCACTGTGTTACATCACTTTTTCTTTAACAATACTGGGAACTAAGGACACTAATTGTTGAAGCTTAGTAGGTAGAAATCTTTCCCATGCTTGCTTGATGTACAACTTTAGTTTCTCAACAGCCCAGAGTCTCTGTTATCGTGTTTTGCGCTTCAGAATGCACCACACATTTTCAAAGTCTGGACTGCAGGCACGAAAATCTAGTACCCGCACTGTACCAGGCTGTTGTAACATTTACAAAATGTTACATTGTTGTCTTGCTGAGATAAGCAGAGACGTCCCGGAAAAAGACGTTGCTTGGTTGGCAACACAAGTTGCACCTAAAGCTGTATGTACCTTTCAGAATTAATGGCGCCTTCACAGATGTACAAGTTACCTATGCCATGGACATGAAATGTGGACTCGTCAGACCACAGGATAGAAGGCTATAGACATTTAATGTTGGTTTTTGGCCTTGCCACTTACTTGCAGTGCTTTCTTCAGATTCTCTGAATCTTTTGATGATATTATGGACTGTAAATGAAATTCCTAAATTTCTTGCAATTGCACGATGATAAACATTGTTCTTAAACTGACTTTTTGCTCACGCAGTTGTTCACAAAGCGATGAACCTTGCCCCATCCTTGCTTGTGAAAAACTGAGCTTTTTGGAGATGCTCCCTTTATACACAATCATGAGCTGCAGCAATTTTATACACACAATATAATATTGATTATCTCCATGTCATGTAGAATGTAATCTCTTAATTTTAATTATTTTGTTTTTGGTAATTTAATGTCCTTAAAATGTCCACGAAACACAAACAGACCAAATATTCACTTTGGAATAAAACTTTCCAGGGCTACCTAGGTATAGCATGCAATCTAAGAATATAAACACAGCAAAGCATCCTGTTTAACCCTGACTTATCCATTGCAAGGTAACATAAACACATTACCTGACCCTTACAATGCAAGCCCCAGCCAGGATTTAAAGCAGACACTCAGGCAGCTGGCTCTTAGTGTTGAGCCACCAGAGCTGCAAGGCTAAATGCTGAATTCAAACTGTAGCTACAGAAACAAAGCTACTTCCTTTTAGGTTTCCCTAAGTACAATAGTATATATAGAGAGAGGTTTCCGTCTTCATATATTTTAGCAACAGTAGAAACAGTAGTCAATATGCTGGTTGTGTTACAGAAGGTTCCAAACGTCACCAAAAAGAGACTATTCTTAAATGTATCCTAAATTTTTATAAATAATAAATTTAATTCTCAGTTTAGATTTGATATACAGAAAAACATTTGGAGTAAACAGCATGATAGCATGGATCTATAGCATGACTCATATTTGTGGTTCAGGCTGGTGCTGTTGCTTTGGTGTGGGCAATTTTTTTTTGGCTGTGTGTCAATATGGACAAAAATCTCTGAGGAATATTTAAAACACCTTGGTGAATCTATGCCACGAAGAGTTCTGAAGGTAAAAGTGGGTCCATCCACTCCTAGCAATGTATACCCAATAATAACCATAGATTATATACACAAACAAGCACTGTATGCATACACACACACACATCAGTCAGCCAAAACATTAAGAAAGGGCAAAAAATGTTCATGTTAATCCTTATGATATAATAGACAGTAGTGAAGTGAACAGTCAAATCTCGTAGTCAAGTCATTATTGCCAGACTGATTGGTCAGTCCACTTCCTAAACAACAAGGCTTGTGGGGATCAGCAATGTTGAGTACCTAGTGACAGTAGTCCAAGGAGGTACAAACCGCCAAAAAAAACCAGGGTGTTATGTGCCCAAGGCCACTGCTATTCGAGAGCAACAAATCTAACACAAATCTAAAACACTGCATTGTACCTTGCTGAGTATGGGCTGTTTAGTCTCAGACCAGTCAGAGTACTCACCATGCTAATCCTTGTCCACCATCAAAAGAACGAGTGTTGGAACTGGACCTCAGAACAGTGGATGATGCTTAACCGGTCCTGTGAGTTCTGTTTTCTTTTCCATCACGTGAACATTCATGCACTGTTTACCTGGGGAAGTGATGGTACCAAGATGCACTGTAGGAAGAAGATAAACCAGTTAGAGGAACAACATGGCTGTGGTGGTGACTGGGGCCAATTTTATTTTACCAGTGAAAAATACTGAACAAAGTAAAAACTCTTGTCTGTAACATAAACAGCTGCACCACTGTGAATAATCAAAAGTCTTTGTTACTCAGCATGTAAATCAAGACTTCCCTCTCATAGAACCCAGTATGTGTCAAGGGATGAATACAACAAAGCAACGCAACAAAGTTGCGCAGCTTGGTGGTGCAGGCAGTTAGCACTGTCGCCTCACAGCTCCAGAAATTCCTCGGTTTGGTCTTGATCCTTAATGCTGCCTGTGTTGAGTTTGCATGTCCTTCCTGTGTACTTTCAATTTAGCAGTTGTTATTATGAGAGTTTTCAATTCCAGTGTTGGGCTTTTTTGTTTTTACTGGACTGTTTTTACTGGACTGAATATCTAGGTTTTTAGACATTTTACTCTCTTGATACA
Organism: Parotocinclus maculicauda; assembly: GCA_034780255.1. Classification (NCBI taxonomy): domain Eukaryota; kingdom Metazoa; phylum Chordata; class Actinopteri; order Siluriformes; family Loricariidae; genus Parotocinclus; species Parotocinclus maculicauda. The sequence goes on from JAUZSU010122297.1 coordinate 7,176, forward strand.
CTCCACTACTTCTACAGTCATAGAGAACCAAGAGTTCCTATTCACTGACCTTATTATTGAGCCCATTGCAATTTCAATTCCTTTGTGTCTCAATTGTCCTTAATTTTTGAACTTCATTACTTTCCACTGAGTTATACAAATCTGACTTTTGTAAACTCCCTAAACTCTGGAACATATTCTTTTGTAATAGACATATTAACTTTCTTTTAAAAGACAAGCAAACAGTGAGTAAATTACATATAAAATGGACCTTCCTGAAAACGCTCAGGAAAATTAATGAATCTAATGTAAACACCAGATTTATTAGTAGAACATGCATTTGTTATTTATTATCAATTATACTTAAATTTGGCGTATGCCTGTTTCTTTATAATTAGCATACAATTACCATAATCCACATCCACAAATAACAAAGTGCTTACACACCTGCCCTATTAAAAGGCTCTCATAAGCAAATTTTGTGTAGTATACCTATTGGTGAGAGATTGTTAATAGACATACCTCTATATGACACTTTTTACCCAGTGCAAGTTCTTCGATTTCCTTCTTCTTTTTCTTCTTCTTCTTCTTCTTCTTCTTCTTATTCCACCTGATTTTCTGTCTGTCTCTCCTCCTTCTGTCATAAACCTGCATCCAAATGGGTATCATACCCACGCCTGACCAGAGCCGACCAGGTCTCAGACCCACGTCTGACCAAATCAACCTGTGTGTGACCAGAACCCACTGTGCCTCGGACCCGTACCCTGCCAGAGCAAACAGCATCTCGGACCTGTGCCCTGCTAAAACCGACAGGGTTTTGGATTCAAGTTTGGAAGCCATGTGGTGAGCCGTTCAATCCTGTCTTTGCTGTGGAGCAACACACATAATTACATTCAGTTTTAATTGATTCCAAAAACTAACTCTTAACTAAGAGTGTATTATATAATTATTTAGTAATTCATTATGCAGTACTTTGTCTTCAATGTGTGATCATGTCTAATAATACTTTGTGTCTTTCAGACATTATGCACACTTTACATGTGTATGTAACACATATTTCCCAGGGTGCTGCCAAGGACAGTGAGCTCTATCTATATGGCTTTTTATCCCACCAGATACCTCATTCTGAGAGAACCTATGACACTGACGATGGATTACTGGTAGTAAAACTTAATTTTGCCACTGGCTCGCCTCCATCTGATGGTAACACTACTCTCCTTTTATTGTTTTTTTCAAATGCATTCTATTTCACTCATTAAATTATTATCTGCTAGAAAGAGTTCTATACTGGTGATTAATAATAAATAATGTGTTTAGAATTCCATTTGAGGCTGTCTCTGATAATGGATTTCAGTTTACATCTCACTTTCTGGAAAGGGATTTGCAGTCTCCTGGGAACTTCTTTTAGTCATTTCATAAACACTCCAGTGGATAGAAGGCCAATCGGGACCTTGAGTGCATGTATTATTTTTGGTAGCCTTACTGGCTCATGTGCTGCTCTTTATCCTTAAAGGGCATGTATAGCCAGATGGTGGGAAGGGTGAACCAAATTAAATAGAATCATGTACTGTACCTCCAGAATATTGCTATGTTTCCACAGTCTTGTTCTTTCGCCACCAGAAACAATGTGGGTTTAAAAGCTCCAGAGTTTCCCTTCACCAGCCCCCAGCAGGAATGACAAGAATTCTGAGTTATTAGCAAGAACAATATTATGTTCTATGGATTAGAAAATAGCCAGAAATACTTTCCTCTGCAAGAGTCCAAATGACTTTGAGGAGTGCATACCATATTTTTCAGGTGCATAACCTTCAGTCGAGGGAAAGGGATTTTAGAGGGTGGTCAGAGTTTCCAAAACCTGAAAGCCAAGCAAACTAAGTTCAGGAATTTTAAGGCACACCCATGCAAGAATGGCTACACCATTATATCCTAACAAATGACCAATGTTTGACTAGTGTTCCATTGCTTTAAAAAGTGGGAATTATTAGTCACTTGGTCCTCATGCGTTAGCCTTCCACATTATGCAACGTCTGTCTTGACGTCTGTCCGTTTGAGTCATGGTCACCCGAAATACCTGATACATAAAAGTGACAGTACCACTTTTGGAAAAAGTGTTCCGATTACATCTTTCAGAAATTTCAGAGCGGTACTGTGTTTTGTATCGGAATAGAGAGTTAAAAAGTGTGGTCAAATCTTAAACTTCTCATTAAGATTTTATTCATTTTTTAAAAGAAACATTTAAAAAGATATATTAACTCCGCAAAACATTCAGGGTCTCCAACCACTTTATTTAGGGGAACCAGGGGATTTTATTTTTATGTCAAAGTCTCCCAGATTTAGGAAATTTTTTAAGTTTGAAGCGCAATGCTTCATTTCAGTTACACCAAAACTTACAGAAACAACTACAGCAACAACTTAATGGTTAAACATACATATAATGACAAACACTCCATGTTCCCTAGCAGGTACCTGCAAGCATACACAGTAATACCTAAAAAAATCTTTATTTGAATGGTGAAATACTATTTACATTATTATTGTGAATTTCACCTCATCTGTCTCAAACAAATCTAAAAATCCTGCATTTCCTGAAATCATAGCTTACCTTACCTAGCATGGAATCCTGAATTGCTTATCCAGACGCAGTCAATGTATTCATCCAGTGTGAGATATCCAAATAGGTGACACTTCAGATTGCTGGGAGGGAAGATTACAGGGACATTCTTACAAATTGACTCTAGGAATCACTGGACCAAGAAGGAAGGTAATTTATATTGCCTCCTCAAATGATTGTAAATGAGAGTCTAGAGGGAGTTGATTATATTCATTTTTTCTCTCTGAATTTTTATTTTTATTTCCTTAGAGATACTGGCTCCTATTACCACAAATAAATGTCAGAAATAAATTTAGAAACCATTATAAAAGTTAATAATGTGTATAATGTGTAGACTTTTTATTTTTTATTGAATTATATTTTTATATTATAACTGACATCAGCCCATGACCAGCAAGGAGTCAATTCTATGGACAATTCTTTTGTAATACTATAAGGACCTAATGCCCAGGGAAACAGGAAGTCTTGCCCTTATGTAAGGGAACATCTCACACCCTGTAAAACCAATAATTTTGCAATTCGGCCCACATACAAACCACACCTTGCCAAAAGTGGGATACAAATCTACCAGCCGAGCTGTCATTTCAGGGTGTGGTCTGTTGTACAGATCATCTAGAGCATCTAAGTTTTGTCCTGCATGTCTCAATATAGGGCTGGGCCTATGATAGCAAAAGGCTAGCCAGTTTATGGTGGCCAGTTTATATCAAATTATTTTACACTGCTCAAAAAAATGAGATGATATTTCATTTGCTATGCATTAAAAAAAAAATTTTTCATCCATGTTCTAGACCCACTTAGTTCAATTCACCGTTTTGGTGAGCAAGCTTCTAAAGACGGTTGATCACTTCTGCTATCTTAATGAGGAATCCAAGCTCTGTGAATAGAAAGCATATACAGTATTCTATGGCCACTTCATTAGGTACACCTTGTTAGTACTGGGTTGAACTGCCTTAATTCGTCATGGCATAGATTCGACAATGTGAAGTCATAAAACTGCTCACAAAAAGTAGGAGATATTTCATTCAATTTTTGTGAGCAGTATACATTATTCCTAAAAATGAACAATCAGTATTTTCACTTCTGCCTCTTTATTATTATAATTATTATTATTATTATTATTATTATTATTATTATTATTACAGTTGAAAACATTGTTGCAGCCACCCCACAGTCTGAACAGCTGCAGGAAGGGTTAAAGGAGGCGGATACAGTTGGCGAGTGAAGCGGTGGAGGTGTGGAGATGTCCCGCTGAACAGTTCCTAATCCTCGTGGCTGGAAACAGATCAGCTGAGCTGCAGCTTCTATTTAACGGCACATTTTAAACGACTCCTCACCACGAGGACAGCGAGAGTTACACGCTAACACTCAGCACTTTATTCGACGGCGCTGCTTTGAAGGTGAGCAGACTTGGGTTGACGGGCATTTTAAAACTACAATATACTCCTCTTGCAGCCTTTCTTACAGCGTATATGTGCCTGGTTGCCAGGTATCAAACTACAGTATGAAGGAGACCATGCAGTCTGCTTTATTTTGAATGTTTCGTGGCGATGCTAATTTTAAGCAAAACGGTAACCTACAGTTTGGCGCTTTTGTTCCTTTATATGTCACTTATCTAACTGTTTGTGGATGCTGTTTATCGTTTTACAAACAGCTTGGTTTCTGTATTTTTTTGTCACAGCTGACACACTATTACGCATAACCGTAAAAAGAAAAAAAGTGCATATAACGTAATAGCAATTTTCACACATGCTGCCTCGACTGCTTTGCTTAAAGGTGCTACCTCTGGTTTACAAACAAAGTAAGTCAATTGAAGTAAGATCTTGGCATAAATTGTCAGAAGTTTCTGTAGCAGTGGCTTGTCAGGGAGCCAATAAAATGTTGATGAATGCTTTTGTACTTGTCGTTAATGAAAGAAGATCCCTGCTTAGTGTAGAATTGTGCTAGCTCAATCTGCTACCAGAAACCGAACAAGAGTTTATGCTTCAACCAGAGCCAGACATAGACATAAGCAACCTAAGCAGCTGCATAGGGCCCCCAGCCAGGAGGAGGCCCCAGTGTGGCTAGGGTAAACCCTGTTGTTTCATTCAGTGGTATGTTAAGTTAAAAGCATGAAATGGGAATACTGTTTCAGTGAGCAGCTTCATGATTCAGGAGCTCAGCTAAGCCTCAAGAAGATTGCACAGTATGTGAGAGTATGTGGATGTAATTTACTTTATTTGTGACATTCTCATTATCTGATTGGCTGCTCAGTGGAGCTGCTGAATGCAGCACTCAGTAGCTGTAACCTGCTCTCCAAACTCTGATGGGGGATGGCGGCATAATGTGCAGGTGTGTTTGATTTGGAAACGCCTGAAGACAACTGTAACAATGTTGAATGCCTTTCTAGAATCACATGTTCTTTTTTATAGAATCAAAATCTGTTCAGATTTATTACAAAAAAACAGTCATTATGCCTAAATGTAATGTAAACCCAAGTGAGAACCTATATTTCCAAAGCATTTTAAAAGTGGCCTTTAGAATGAGTATTATAGTACAGACCCCATGGACTGGTGCCCTGTCCAGGAGATTGCTTAAACCTGTCACTCTCCAATGATAGTTGCCAGAGCCCATGTGACTCTGACCATAAATATGTGAGGTTAAAAAGCATGTGCAGTACTGTCCTGGATGTTTCTGTATTAATTCCAAAAGTATCACCAAAGTCTGGAAATTGTATCTAACATAATTATTTACAGACTTGATAACCATTTCAGTGGCAAAAATTCTGGTGCATCTCCAGCAATGGGTGTGTAATTGTACAACTGCAACACCATCAGTATATCATCTAGGATCTATGTACTAAATATCTACTATCGAGCTTACCCTAGTATTTCTAAATAGAGTAGATTTGATCATGGTTTGCTCATGTAGGATAATGCTAGTACTGTAGTCTGTCTCATTCATGTGGAAAGTGTTGGCTAGATACTTTAAAAGGTTGGAAGATGGGAAAGGGGCACAAATATGATTCTGAGAAGGGTTTTTAAAGGGATTGGGCCAACTTTGTCACCCAAAGCTTGAGGCTGGAAAAAAATGTGTTTGAGCTTTTGACAACCTTGTTTCACTGATGTACAATCAGCAAAAATCAGCAAATTCCAGGGTTGGGATCTGAGATTGTTTAAGTCAAAAGTCAGGAAGGGGAGAGTTTTTAAACAATGCCATGGCTAAGTGCCAGCTATGAGTTTAATGGGCAGTCTAACATGTATGCGTTATGTCTTCAGACTATTTCTATTTCTACAGGTCTGTCTACACATCTGTGCTTCTCGTTATGTGCTGTTGATACAAATTACAATGAACTGACAGTGTTTCTAAACACAGTGCTTTAAAACAGCACAACGTGTGCTAATTGCTACCTCCAGGGATAGCTAACGATCTAATTATAATTTAGCTCATAATCTTGTCTTAATCTGCTCAAGACGGCCTTATGCCCATTATTAAATAACTAAGCTAACATTCCCTGCCTATGTGGTCTTTTGGGTGCAACACTCAGAATGGTTATCAACTTCATTGTATAAGCATATGGCCATATCATGCTCTGCTTCAGTATGTCACAGTACATGTTGGCATTCATGGTTTCCTCAATGGACTGTAGCTCCCCACAGGCAGCAACACTCATGCAGCCCCAAACTATGACATTCCCACCACCATGCTTAACTGTAGGCAAGACACACTTGTCTTTGTAATCTACTGAACCAAATAAATATGTTTTTGTTTTTGGTTTTATCAGACCACAAGTCATGGTTCCAGTAATCCATGTCCTCCTTGTAAAGAATTTTACCCCTTCAATTCCTATGCAAGTGAGTGACTCAGATGACAATTTTTTTTTTTGCAAATTACACATCCAACATTTTTTACTGGCAACTGTTTTCTGTCAGTTCTAGCAGTTACCATCACATCACATCACATTTTCTGACTGCAGTTGACCAGGCATTGCTTCTCCTCTTAGCCTACTTGTAAAAATGCAGTCAGTCACAATGTGCATCCCCTCATAAAAACGAGAGGTGGGCGTACCCTAACGATTCTGATCAGGGTTTTGCTGACAGCCATCTTGGTGGCTTAAAATTGCATACTGTGAACGGTGACATAAAATCTGTAGTATATACAGTCTATGGTTTAGAATCTCCGTCAAACAACACTCACAATAAAACACATTTACGCACTTACCTAGTGCTGACCACTATAAGATACAATCTGTCAATAAATCCATCAGTCAAATCCATCAGTCCATCAGCCTTTATAACTGCACTGGTGCATAGTGAACCCACTATTGACTGTCTCGCGTTACAAGCTTTTAGGGGTTACCGATACTTGAAGATTAAGTATCTGCCAGTACCGACAACAATAACATAAATCATTTAACCATTGAACTTTTTATAGATTTTGATACAGACAGCGTTCTTTAGCCCATTTAAAATATGAGCTAAAAAGATTTACTGTATGAGCAAATGCACATTTTTATTAGCTATGAAAAAACATATTGCCACTGCATTAATAAGTAACAAGCATGTTGCTGAAAGCTAAAGCAATAGCCTCTGTGTGATTAGTGAAAAGGTTTAGCTTGCAGAACTGCGCTTCTCAAAGTAAAATCCTTATTCACCCACTAAGCAAACTTAAGTGTCATAGGGCACACGTCGGATCTCCAAATATCCTTTAAAAGTATATATATTTTGTAATACCATTAATTTGTAAATAGAATAAAAATACATTTTGGATAATCAAATGAGCTCATACATGTTGAAGTTCAATGAATCACATTTCAAGATATTTATCTGAAAGATGTAAACTTGTCAAACAACATATTCAATATAACAGTTATAACATGATGTTGTTGTCACTGTATTTCATCATACTGCTTAGCATGCTTCATTTTAGGATGATAAGAAGATTGCGGGTGTTGCTGCTTCTGACAATTACCACTGAGCATTAAACTTTAGAGATAATGCTACTGATTTATGATCGGTGTAGGAAAAAAAAAAGAAAACCAAATGGAATCCACACAATAGAGGTTACTCCACTCTGAAGTTCTTCATCTTCAGCTTGTGAGGAACCCATTCCATGTTCTCCATCACCCTTCCTTGTGGCCCTCGCATGCAAAATCCCTGACTACTCTTCCTTAGTTGAGAAGCACTGTCTAAGTATTAGTATTTGGTCTACAAATAGTGCTGTATAAAATGGTAAAGAGAAGACATTTCTTTAGCCGACTTGCACTCCAAGTGCTCACAATTTTTGTAAGCAGTGTATATAACTGTGCAAATTGGAACAAAGGATAATAACAATAAATGAATTATATCAGCTGCCTTTAAGTAAGAAGTTCTGTATTACATGTAGTGATTACCACCAAGTAAGTAGAATACAAACTGTAATGCCCTGTGAGACAAGAAATGGCTTCAAACTTCAGTAAGCTTAAACTTTTTAGTCCAAATAACAGCAGTTGCCAAACTACTCCAGATCCAAGCCTTGGTATGTAAACTGAATTAATAAGTAAGCTAGCTAGCTTGCATATAATATGATTCTGTTTTGCAATCATTAATCCATGTGTGGATGTCATGGCATTATCTGGTCAAGAGACAGTATGACTCTCAGTAAGTTTGTGTTGATGCTGCTTTTGAAAGGTTCTTTAAATCAGCCAGTTTTCTACTTTCTGTTCAAACATGTACTTTTGATCATTGACTTCTTTTTGATGACCTCCCTTTTTCTGGTGATATGGTGGCTTGGTGTAGCACCGCTGCCTCACAATAAGAAGGTCCTGTGTTCTATTCCGGGGTAGAGAGACCTGGGCTCTCTGTGTAGAGTTTGCATGTAGTTAGCGTGGGTTTACTCCAGGTACTCCAGTTTCTTCCCAAAGACATGCATGTTAGGTAGGTGGGGGTGTGTCAGTAACAAAACATCATGGTGGTTGCAGGTATGGATGCTGCTACTGTCCATGGTGATTTCATGTACTTATTAACTATTTTATGAGTTCCACTGACCAGACATGCACTTTGTAATTCTACAATCATAGACTGTAGTTCATCTGTTTCTCCACATACTTTTGTGCTAATGGTCAGGACAACCACAGATCGCAGATACTGTTTAGGTTACTGTGTGTTGTGCTGGTATAAATGGATTAGACGGAGCAGTGCTGCTGCATCATTGCTTGACTGAAATAGTCCACCTACCATAAATGTCTTGTGAACACTGAAGGATTAGAGAATGACTAAGACAAATTGTGCAGCAACGGAACAGCTGCTGTCTCTGACTTTACACAAGGCAGGAATCGTAGGGTGCCAATGCATGCCCACTCACACACATTGGTACACTTTAGAGGAACCAGTTGATCCAATGCATATCTTTAGAAAGTGGAAGGAACCAGAGTACCTGTAGAAAACCCACATAAGCATGGAGAGAACGTGCATACTCCACACAGGTGAATTCCAGGTCAAGATTGAAGCAGGCATCTCTGTAGCTGTGAGGTGCCAGCATTTCCATACTAAAAGCGTGTTGATCACAGATATGCACCTGGACTAGGACTGAAATTGCATTGTTGGAAAAACGTAGTTACCCATGTGTGGTCTCATACAAGGTCATTTGGTGTAATCTTTGGGGTGCTTAGTTTTGTGGGTTTGAAACAAGCATGTTTTCTTTCCACCAGATGTGCTGGTCTTGTATTTTGCTAACTACTACCAATTACTCTCTCTGTTGTGTAAAATCCAAACCAGTGATGTTTTTCCAGTCACATGCCATGCTGCTGTGCTGACAAACAAACAATCCCATTGATCTGCCCCCTCTGGGCTATTATTGTTTTAATCTGTCTGACAGGGAAAACTGGTGTCAAGAGTAGTGTCTGGTGGTTAAAACCGCTTGGGGTGACATGGTCATGTTTCTGGTGTAGTAAGAAATTGTGTTTAGTATGATGGTTACTCACAATGTCTCTACAGCAGTACTACCTGCTATGCCACCAAGGAGTCCATTACTGCAGTGCATGTTCTTTTCACTTAAGAGTTCAGATTTCAGTCTGCCACTGTCACCAGTTGTGCACTTCTCATTGTGAATAAATGCCTGGCCAGATGAACCCAATCCATAAAGTTCCCCATAAACATGTCATATTGCGATATTTTTATTTTTAAATTATTTTTTAAATTTAATTATTTAATTAATTATTATTCTTTTTTGAGATGTCCCACTTGCAAATATTTTGACTTTACGATGATATACCTAAATACACTATTCAGCATAAAACATACTCTGAATTTTTCATTGAATATTTCATTGTACCACACCAAAATAAAAAAAAAGTTGTGACAGTATAGTAAAGTTTCTTGGATTTTTTTATTGGATCAATTTAGATTTATTACATTGTAGACAATATGAACAAACATTGTTTCATGTTTTGTCTGGTCAACTTACTTTAATATACATCCATTCCTTCAATAGATAAATAATTGTTAAGATGGTAAATACTTTGTAATGTTGCCATTCCATCTCACAATCCTTAAAAGACAAATTAAGTTATATTTTCCTTTTTCTTTCTACAAACATTGCCCCTTCTTATTAGAAACATATTCTAAGGTGGGCAACCGCATGTGGTTGCCATCACATTTTTTTTATTTCAAAATTCTCTCTTCTTTATTTCAAAGTTCTCTATTTGGGCCAGGCCAGTCTAATACCTAGGTAGATTTTGGTAACTAATTCATGGCTGATGAATACATTTCTGACTGATGGGGTATAGAGGTGGCTGTGGTGGCCTAGTGGGTAAGACACTGGACTACGGACCAGAAGGTCCAGGGCTCAAATCCCACCTCTGCCAAGCTGCCACAGTTGGGCCCCTGAGCAAGACCCTTAACCCACAAGTGCTTGAATTGTAAGACTGTCTTAATTGTAAGTCGCTCTAGATAAGAGCTAAATGCTGTAAATGTAAATGTAGAAGGATGCCGTACTTTCCAACAAAAGACCAGTTCCACGTATTCCACGTATTCGCTATTTAGGACAGGTGAGGACTACAGGCCAGTCCAGTACCCGTACCCTCTTGTTCCACAGCCAGGCCTTTGTAATGTGTGTAGAATGTGGTTTTGCAGTGTTTTTCTGACAGACAGGGTATGCCATACTTTCCACTAAGAGACCAGCACCAAACATATAATCCTGGACATCATGCCACAAAAGGCTATAGCATTGTTGGCAGTTGAACTTCCAATTTCCTGACAATAGGGCAGACATCTTAAAAAAATGTTGCTCTTGTGCTTGGTG
>JAUZSU010122308.1:0-18020 GCA_034780255.1 Parotocinclus maculicauda
ACTCAGATTAAACTTTTGATCTGTCATCTATGTTCTATTACGAATAAAATATTGACATTTGCCATGTCCACATCATTGCATTTAGTTTTTATTCACAATTTGTTTAGTGTTCCAACTTTTTTGGAATCCGCTTTATAGAAAGAGTGGTCAGCACATGTTGATTCTTCAGTTTCCTCCCACTATACAAAATATGCCAGTAGCAGGAATGGCTACTTGAAATGTAAGTGAGTGAGTGAGTTAATGCGTGAATATGTAATGTCTTGATGGATTCCCTATTTAAGCTTCTTTATTCTACTCAAGTGTGTGCCGGAGAGTTTCTGCTTGCCTCTAGTTGAACTTTCATGGTTTAGAAAGTTTCTTTGCAGCAATAGTAATACAAAAATACTAAATATAAACAAAACTCAATTAAATTGGCAACTTGCTCAACTTCTATTTACCTCAGTGTTTCAGATGAGGCTATGTACCTTCCACTAGAGGTGTACTAAGGGATCTCGCTCTGATTGTTCTTCGCAAATATTTACAATTAGTTTATAAATTAATAATTAATAATTGTATATGTAATATTTATAAAAGGCAGAAAGTTTAATCCATGTTACATTGTGACATATGACTTAGCGCGTGAGCACGATGGGCAACAAAAATCAACACACATATTAACAGTGTTAAAGTGGGACTTTATGGACATCCTAGGCCACCCAAGGAGGATGGGTCCCTTTTAGAGTCTTTTTCCTCTCCCAAGGTTTCTTCCTTCTATATTCAGGGAGTTTTTCCTTGCCACTGTTGCCCTAGGCTTGCTCAATTTGGGATTGGCCTTTAAGATAATATAAGATTGTAAAGCTGCTTTGAGACAATGCTCCAATGTAAAAAGCGCTATATAAATAAATTTGACTTTGACTCTGAATATAGGGTTTAGGTATACAATACAACTCCATTAATGATTATAATGGCTTATATGATGTGGATTTTTTGGAGATCTGGAATGGATTAATTTGGTTGATTGTTTACGTTATTAATTATTCTCCAAGTACTACATATTCAACACTCGATGCGACAAATTAATAATGAGCACTGTGGTACCACTGTACATAATTTTATATTACGTAATTGCATATAAGCTGTCCTACTCCAACACCCACTAAATCGGTGAACTGCCCGCTCCCGTGCATGACATTAAAATTTATCCACGTCCTTCAAGATAACTATGAAGGGACTCACGAGAAATGTTGACCGCTACCTACTACAACCTGATCTGGATGAAGTGGGTATTGAAGATGAATGTATGAATGAAGCACCATGTGTGGGCTATAAGATGAAACATCTGATATAAGCAGACTGTAATGCACATTTATTGTTTATGAACTGTAGTGTGATTGGACCTAGATGCTTTTCCAGGAAGGGGGGGGGGTTGTCTTAATCACAATGAAGATCAATAAGCAATCAGATCTGCAGAGATGATGCCATGGCTTGTACATTTCTTTCCAGATGTCATTCTGCCAGTTGTAGATAAGTTTTCCAGATATGTCAGATTGATGTAAGCTTGGTCTAGACTGTTTACGCTGCACTGTATGTGACTTCTGACTTGAAGTGTTTCTTTCTAAGCAAAAGGTCGACATTCTGCTAGTTAGGCGCCGGCAATACCAAGGGCCTGCCGGTCCAAGCCATCTGAAGCAGTTCAGGAAGGGGAATGTTCTTTAGTTAAATGCTTACTATATCCCCCATTGTAAGAAAAAACAGGAGTTGATGAGAGAGGCAATTCGGCAGGCAGATAGCAACTAAGGCATTCTTGATGCGTGGGCATTTAAGTTGAAGGAGCAAAAACAGTGCAACAGGGTAGCTGAGTTTAAAGAAAGGCTCTATCTGGGGCTCTCTGGAGCTTGTTTGCGTGAGGAAGGAAGCTGTTTGCACTCCTCTCCTCCAGCTCGCCTGCTGCACCAAAGCCAGAACTGAGGGAATAAATGGGCGCGTGGAGCTGGACGACCCACAGTTAAGAGGAGCTTTATCTTTGATCAGAAGTGCCGTGTCCTCTCGATGGATGCCGAAAATCGGGCAGTCTGGTAAACGAGGGAGACAGGACGTCTCCTCTGCGTGGTGAGATGACACTCCAATTATCAGCCTCGTACTGGAGGCAGCCTCACACATGCAAAGCATTAGCATGAATATCACTGTCATCTTCCTCTTTATATGCACAATAGAAGCGAGGGCCATCAGGCATTGTTTATCTCTAGTCATAAACAATTTGCCATGTATAGCCTTTGTTGAGACTGTCTGTGTGCACCCATTTTGCAGTGTTCCATATCATCATCATCCAACTGTGTCCAACTAGAGACAACAAATGTCTGAGAAGGACGGAAAAAAAACAACCCTGCTAGCAACAATAACCAACAAAGGCCTTAACATTCTCCAGAAAATAGAACGCCACACATATTTTAACCCTAGCGCCAGCTATAGTTCAGCTTTTGTCCTTTTTGAAAAGTGTGGAAGCCAAGATACACATTAAACAAAAGGTCGGAAACGCGTCCAAGCCTCGAGCACAAAAAGAACATAAATACTATAAAGGAAAACAAAATGCTGTCAGAGGCAAAACCTGGCACCGAACGGAAGATGTAAAGAGAAAGATTTAAAGCTTGGTAACGCATGAATGACAAGCCAGAACGCAAAATAAAGATAAGATCAGGGAAAATAGCCTGAATGGGTGCATGTGTCCCAGTAATAATGAGATGGTAAAACCAGAAGTGCTCCTAAATATTCATACACCTCAGCTGAATGCCACTGATACGTCTGAGCGTGGGTGTGTGAGAACGCGTGAATGCTGGCGCCCCAACGCTATAGGAATAAGAACAGAAATAAACAGGGAATAAAAGAGAAAGCGTGAGGGACCATGACTAGATGGCTGCTGAATAAGATCAAGGCTGTGCTGCACTCTATTCATGATGAGAATATCACCGTACCCAGACTACCACATCTGTCTGTGAGCAAAAGCTCTAACAATGCTTATCACAATGAGTTTCAGACCTTCGTCAGAGATCTTGAGCGACAACTGAGATTATAATGGAAACAATGTGGATCAATAGGCATAGGTTCAAGTATGCCAGAGTTCACATTTGGAACTTCTATGTATCACAGTCTTCAATCTCACTGTTGGTGCCAACTGACTAAACCATATTGGTGTAGGAGAATATGACAGGCAGAGGGTTTTCACACCCGCAGAACAGGCAGTAAAAGCACACTGTGGTTTTCAAAGGGCTGTCAAATGAAAAGCAGGGATTCTCCCTGGTCAGCTCCAAATCAGGCGTGATCTGGAAAAGATGTCAAATTCAATCCCGGTGCATCCTAGTTCCAAATATTAAGAGAAATGTGATTAAATGGCATAGGAAGATAATAAACTCGGGCCCCAATTTATAGTACATTTTCCTATACATACTACCAATAAAACATTTAAACACAGCTGATTAAAAGGTCTGTGTCTTCTAGCCTGGATTGTGAGATTATTCTGTTATTTCTATGAAGATACACCTCATTTACAGTAGCAGGTTTGTTTAAATTGCTTTACTACTGCATTTCCTACCAACGAAAGAAAAACAAGTTTTCAGCCCTGCCTCATCGCTCACGTCTATCAGGAAATGTTTCTGGTTCTGGTCCGCTGAAATTTGTGCAGTGTGAAACCAAAGTGTACCCAACAGAAAAGAAACAAAAGTATTAATTTCACTCTGGCTTGTACTCAGCAAACAGGTGTGAAATTGACCCTAAGATGTACTATAAGATGCCTCTCTTATTAGTTGTACACAGTGTTCAAATACTCTCCTGCATATACTAACATGTTTGTGTCAGAGGCATTTTAATGGAAGGATGGGTGGATATTTTTCTAGATGGAAAATATAGTATACAGTTCTGGAAAAAAATTAAATTTCTATGATCTTATTTACCTACTATGTGTTTGAGTGAACCGGAACATTTTGGTTTTATTAAATAACTTAATGCCAAATTCAGAATATAAATATTTGCAGGAATGAATATTTATTTGCTGTAAATGTCAAAATAGCAAATGTGATGTACTGTTTTCAGACCTTAATTAATGATACAATTCGTAATACAAAGAAATCTATTTATAATCATTTTCAATAAAACATTTTGTAACATAGATTACAATAATTCAATCATAACTTTCATATGTCTCGTACACTTTCTTAAATAAATAAGATATGGTTCAGGTGATCACCTAATTAGTAGCTCATAAAGTACACTGACATGTGTCTGTTTTGGAATTAATCAGATACTGGAATACAAATGTTGCCGTATATAAAGATATGTGGATTTGAAGAACTTTTTGAGTATAAATGAACCATTCTAATGAATCGCTTCAGAGCTAGGTATTAATAGTATTAGGTATTAATAGTATTAGGTATTAATAGTATTAGGTATTAATAGTATTAAGTCAGAACTTGATATTAATATTTTTTTATGTTACACGCTGGTATCTAGATTCTTAAAACAGTGGGATCTAACTAGTTACCAAGGGATCATAAGGAACATCTGCAGTCTCATTATCTGGTCTAAAATCCACTACGGACTAACACTGTGTTTCAGCATTTTTTGTCATTTAGTTGTAATTTAGGGCTAGGGTGTGTTATAGCTATGATTTTGCATACATTTAACTTAATACTGTCTCAATTAATGCCTTAAATTTAAACAGATCATAACACAAACCTTTTCTAAAAAACCCTTTTTTACACACTTTTTTGCAAATATACTAAGAAACACTTAAATGTTTAAAGTCATTATGACATTGTCTATTTATTGATGTGTAAAATGCGTCTGATTACAGTATCTGTCTGTCACTAGGTACAATCCGGATCATGCATGATGGAGGCGAGTTTACAAACTATGCACTGTTACAGATAGGCTACAATCGGCCACTATATTAACTAATGCAAATAAAATGTAAGTGTGAGAAAGTGTGCACTTTTATTGACATAATATATGTTTAAATCCAAAGGCCTTTAAATATAGTTTGTCTGAGTCTGACGTAAAAGTAGAAGGATTTACAGTGAAGCAGCACCTTTGGGGTTTAAAAGGACCAGGACTGTTATTGTGCAGCAGAGAAACATTAAGCGGAGGTAAAACTCAGCCAGTGAACCGAGATCCAGGAGGAAAACTCTGAATCTTGGGTTTAATGGGTCGTACTGTACACCACCTTCCTACGATGTGCGTTTTGGGGGTCAGCATGCAGGTAAGACAAACAAATCCAGAGCATATCGAAAGCTGCGACACTTGGTCCACTCTGCACACAACGCCTTGTAAATATGAAAATAAATAACAGCGAGGGGCAAAAGCACTATTCCATAAATCAACAAAAAAGGAATGAAAATGTTTTTTTGGAGAACAAACATTTGGCTAGTTCATTTCAAATGGTATAGTAGTTTCACATCCATGTTTCAACAAATATGAAAAGCCTGGCAGACAGCGCCAACATTTTTCAGTGGAAAATGAAAAACAGAATACGCAGAGCCCTTCCAATTTTCATAATGATCCACTGTTTAAGGCGCCATCTACTACTGTTCTTTTCTTTTTCTGATAAACTTATTTAAACAATAAATATTATGCTTTACCTCAGCGGCTCCAGCTCTGGTGTTCCGCTATGGGGGGGTTTGGATATCATTTATTGCAGATAAAATAGTGCTTGCTGGACAGTTAACAAACGGTTTTCCCTTTCCAATTGATTTATTATGTACGGTGTGATTCTGCCAGTCTAGTCGACGTCCAAATGGGCAATTTCATGGTTTAATGACAAGGTATTCAAACCACAGGGAAGAATGGCTCCACTTGTAAATGTGCAATTGTTAGCAGAGGGTTTTGAATGACCTCAAAGACACCTAGCACAGGAAGCAACGTCTAGTGCCAGTGCTACAGATGGAACGAGAATGCAAAGACATAAAACTGGTTCAATGGGGCATTTAGTGGAGCGTTTGTGAGGCAGTGAGGAGGACACGGCCCTATAGAAGTGCTCAGTTCTGTCGGTGTCAGCAGCCCAGCACGAGATATCTGTCCTCACAGTAAGACACAGAGACTATAGGGCAATAAACAGAAGGGACACCGCATCACTCTTGTATCTGCTGTCTTTGGCATGGCACAAGTGCTTTAAAAAAGACCACAAGTAAGGTTACAAATGCTGCAGCCACTGCAACTACTGTACAACTTTGAACAAAGGCTAAAAGGCTGTATGAAGCCCGTGGACTGCCTGACTAATGCACTTGGCCACATTTTATCTGTAGAAATCACTTTATCTGATACAGCTTCATATATTCTAAAAACATTCATTCTATTCAACAGTATGAAGGTCTCTTTGGCTTCAACAGTTTGGACTGGGTTCTGTGTACAAAAGCATTATCTGTACCTCAAGCTTGCGACTTCACCAAAAACATTACTGCAGAATATCAAGAGTTTCCATTGAATGTTATGTTTAAGGAAAGACAAACCTCAGGAAGGCAATTGTATTGTTGATTAGCAACACGGAAAGCTACAAAGAAGTCAATAAATACACCATTAACAAACAGAACAGAAAACAAGCCTGGGTGATGAAAGCAGTTCCCCAAACAAAGCATGATGTTGCTCTTTGTACTGATTTGGGGGGGCTGCCTGAGGGGAAGCTGGTTGCCCTGTTCATTCATGTTTTGGCGGCATAATCAAATGAGCTTTGAATTTCCGCAGGTCTTTCATTAGCTCCTTAATTCAATCTTAAAGTTAATTAGCTCTGAATGAATCGAGTGCAGGAAAACGCACTGACAGACAGCTGCTGTAGATCTGCAATAAAAGTTCATTTGGAAGTTAACTGAAGTACATAATTTACATTTTTAAAAAAAACTAAGGTAAAGATATGAGTGGTTACTGCGACAGAATGAATAAACAAATGGGTATCAGGAAAAAAAAAAAAACGGAGCCCAGTCTGTCTTACAATCTTTTTTCATTACTAGGCATGAGGTAAATGTCCAGAGTGAAAATGACTTATTGGAACAATTAATCATGGTTTTAAACTGACTCCACTTTCAATAAAAGCAAACCAATTACAAGCCCCCACAACAACTCAGAGAAACACTCACGCACATACACACACCTAATTATTTCTGTGCCATTGCTGGTGACGGACTGAGAGCAACTCATCAAAGGCAAAACCCCAATGCCAGTAGGAGAACATCTGGAAGCCTTCACTCATCATCATAGGTTGGAAAACCGTTCAGCACCTGTTTTATATATTAAACAATATAGGGTATACTAATGTGCTTTATAGTTTCCTTCTTTTAAACATGCCAACCCCATGTTTAAAGTTAAGCAATCACTGAAACGCTCCACTGAGTACAGCTTCCATAATTTGATCAAGCCTCTCTGATAATGAAACTTTAATATCTAACAGATCATTTATATCCTAAGAGGTCATCGACCATCATATTCCATCATACTTTAGCTAATCCTGGACTTGGACTTCTGCAAAACATTAAGAGATCTAGGGGTAATATCGGTGCAAAGTCAAGCAGAAGTCTCCAAACGTGCACAGAAAATGGTTCTCTACACTGTTATTCATTATCATCAAAATTAGAGAACACAATGCCTGCCTAAGCTCTATGGTAAAGACTATTCCTCACACAAGTGCCTAATTACATTCCATTTATAAACGCACAATACAAATGTCACCGAGCAGATAAAAATCACTCCTTTGCCGTTATTTAACCTTTTAATAATTTAGCAGCCGTTTAACGTAACCTCTAATTGGTTGGTTGGTATTAAATAAAGCAGTGGCCAAAGTTTAAGAACCCAGTTCTTACCCCATAAATTTCAGAATTTATTAGTAGTTGCTATGTTCCCCTTTCTGCTGTTACTCGAGCGGGCAGGGACTCCACAAGTTTGTGCAAAATCTGATGATCAATGTTATTCCAGCATGATTCCACAATATTCCAAAAAGCATCATGGGATGTTGTTGAATGATTCGCTTTCGGGCTTCACGTGTCCCCTTAAATGCTTGTTGGGACTTAGGTCATGAATCAAGCTCATGACAGCCAGACTGACTCATATTGTTAAGTTGATTACATGATTGAAAATGACAAACACTTTCTAAAATTTTATAATACTAGTGGCCTCACTAGTGGCCTCAGACTTCTGGCCCAACTGAATTTGGTATGTGGCGTTATAAAAACAAATATAACAAAAGCATAATCATATCTTCTGCTCTAATTGAATCCTTGAAATCTTACAAGACACTATAGGAAAGACATCAACTTTTTCAGTTCATCAACTTGTGCTTAATGACCTTGAGAATCAACTCAACCTGGACACCAACATGGCTACAGGTCAACTAAACCTGCTCACTGTTCATTTTTCAGGCCGACACAGGCTCTTAAGAACTACACCCAGGGCAGTATGGCTTCACCTTTCAGACCTGGTTTCTCTAATTATGTTATATAAGTCAGTGTTACAGCTGGCGACTTACTTAGAGTCTGGGATCTACTTGATTTAAAGCTGCTCTGGGATAACATCTACTGTTAAAAAGGTAATACAGCTATGCACCACTTAATGAAAAGCTGTGAAAGAGGTTGTGGACTGAAATTTACCAATTCCAAAGACTGTTACCAAGTCACATGCTGTTTTAATTCTCCTGTAATGTAAATATAAAGTGTATTTTAACAAGACAACTGTGTGAAAATGATACATAACCGCTTCGGATGTATGCTAAACATACTTCTCTGGCTGCACACAACCAAAAGAGAATAAGTCAATTTGCAGAAACACTCATTTCCATAACAGTGTGATACAGAATTACTATTTTTTTAAAACACCTAAATCTTAAACACCTTAAGCAGGTAAATCCAGCATGGTGCTACTAGAAAAAAGTCACAGCGTAGGTGAAGCCGACACAGCAATAAAGTATCATGTCACAGAGTATACACCATTTCACCTGTCTGCTTGTGTCCATTCCCTAAACGTGTCTGTGCTAAACATTCCCTATTTATGCGCATCCCTATAATGCAAAGTAAATGAATATTCATGACAATAAATTAAATTAAAATATGTAAACAAAACAATAAACAATTAATGTCATAATGGACTGTGGTAGCCTAGTGGTTAAGGTACTGGCCTCTAGACCAGAAGGTTCAGGGTTCAAATCCCACTTCTGCCAAGCTGCCACAGTTGGGCCCTTGAGCAAGGCCCTTAAACCACAATTGCTTATATTGTAAGATTGTATAAGTTGTAAGTCGCTCTGGATAAGGACGTCTGATAAATGCCATAAATGTAAATGTAATATTAATGACAGTAAAAACACATGCCAAACCTTTTTTTGTAATTTATTTCAACATCCGGAGTTAAAAGGCATGTATTTCCTATTAGAATTAATTATTATAGGCTTGGTTAACCAACAGACATTGATCAGATGCTGTTGGTGTTATAAGTGGTCTCCATCTCTACTTTTGTTAAGGATGCAAGACAATTAATTTATATACGTTTAAAAACTGGTCGGTTTTTCTAACACAGCCATAGAAATAGATAATATAAGCTTTAACAGAATGTATTTTTAGTAGTTTAATATTTTATAATTTCACTGTGGCAAAAGGCTGCTGAGTGAGTCTTTTTAAATGCTTATTAGCACTTTTATAAAAAGCACGCTGTTATTTTATATGCCATCTGATACCAGTGTAGGGAGCATTTTGAACACATCTTAAAACTACGGGTTCATTGACAGGCCCAAGCAGCGAAAATGCAATTAATGATAATCAGAAAATAATCAGAATTAGAATAGTACTTGTCAATACGGACAGCTCTAATTTGAATCGGTATAGTGTTACAAATAATAATGTTATTCCTTACCAAAATATAATGTTATTCTGTACCAAAATAAAAAACAAACAAATTTAAATAGCTTTGAGGTGAGTCGAGGTGATATTACTCTTAGCATCAGTCCTCATGCTTTCCAGGGTATGGCAGGTCTTTTGTATTAAATCCTGCCCCATCTCCAGTGGTTGCTAAATCCAAAATGATTTAGTAGCCTCAGTCATTAGAAAATAGCTCATTACCTGTGAATTACACACTGACTACAATCGTAGACTCTTTAGATTGGCTTTAAGAGCTCTCTCAACACTCCAGTACCAATTTCCCAGGCTCAAGCTAGCACTTACGACACCCACACTAGTGCGCACGATGCAAAATTATAACCCTGAAAGGAGTGAGTCATATATGTAAGAAGAATAATCAGGCATGTCTGAGCTGTCCGAGCAAAAAAAACAAAAAAAAAACAAGATATGTCAAAAATTAAAACCTTTTGTATTTCAAAAGAGAAAAATTAAACATATTTAATTCTGCAGTAGAATTATGTGACTTTTTACGAGGAAAATTACACTAACCACAAATTGTGCTCAACAATTCCAATACTTCAGAGCTTGACCACTTTAAAATGGGGCTGCGCAGCGATTATAAATATAACTCTTTTACGGCTCTGTTATTACGTACTGAGAAGGGGGAGAGCGGGCCAATCTTGTGGCTGTAGCGCCTGATGGCCTCTCTGATGTGGCCGGGCTGGATGGCACTGCTCTGAGCCTCCGCGCCGCACGCTGCTGCGCTCTGCGATGGAGAGAGAGAGAGAGAGAAAAACACACAGGCCATATTATTACTAAATCAAAAACACAGTGGGAGACAGGCCGTTTAACGCACAAACACAGTTAGAGGAGGCCGTCCAGACGCGACACTCGCACAATACATTTCTGAAGATGGTCTGGATTAGAATAGGCTAACGAGTCTGCAGATTCCTTAAGTCTCTAACCTCTTTAGTATTATAAATACTACGTGTCAGCTCATGCTTTATGTATTCTGGAGTTTGTTTAATATAAAGAGAGCTGACAGTGAATGTTCGTTAACCATTCGCCGCATGTGAGCAGCTCTAAATGCGCTCGATCTCCAAAAGCGTTTGGCTTTGAGCAGAAAAGAACTATGACTTCAACAAAAATAAGAAGAGGAAAAACGGCTTCCCTATTTTCATCCTAGCAATAAATCGGATGTGGTAAAACTGACATGGCAGGACATATGAGAAAGTGTAATACATATTTCCTGCCAGAGTTTCCACTCTAGATGCTCAGACTGGGATCTTGATGACTGCATAGTGATGACCACTGAACTTCCCTCATTACTTTAGCTCAGACTCTATCTTTTCCATCCCAGGAAAGTCTCTTTTTTAACTTCCTGGGTGGCATTTGTAATCTTTAAATGAACGATCTGTGTAGGAGCCAATGACATGATGTCATCTCTGCATCCAACTGCACTATGTTACAAATACCTCCTTTATTAAACATAACAATGCATTAAACAAAAGCACGTTTGCTTACCATACCATGCTTGCACGCCTTAAATGTCAAGTGATGTAACTGTCTGACCATATCTTTAAATAGCATATTAAAACATGATTTTCTTATAATAATGTATAATTGTAATCATTTTAATTTATATAGTACTTTGACAGTAAAAATTGGCTTGAATTAAAAACAGGTTTGGTGTTTTTATAAGAGGTTAATAACATTATATGAAAACAAATCTCAATAATGAAGGAAAGCAAGCAATAAAAAAAAAAAATTACCAACCAATAAAAAGGCATGTTTAATGGGATGAACATAAGAACTATAAACAGGAATAGAAGGGTCAAATTGTAGAAAAAAATATATATACATAGATATATATTCTATTTTTAGTTACCTGTGACGAAGTTTTGAAACGTTCTGTGTTGATAACTTTTTGAATCACAGGAGATATACTGGAATTATGATGTTCTTTGATGTGCTACATGATCACCTTTTCATTGTAAGAACTTGCCCTTTATCCAATATGGTGGCTTTTAAGATTATACATACATATATACATACTGTCTAGGCATAGTGGTCAAGGTACTGGACTATGGACCAGAAGGTGCAAATCCCGCCTCTGCCTAGCTACAACAGTTGGGTCCCTGAGCAAGGTCCTTAACCCACAATTACTTGGATTGTATGACTATGAATTGCTCTGGATAAGGGCGTCTGCTAAATGAAGTAAATGTAAATGTCAAGATGGCGACCATGTTCCTGACATAGTCTAAACGATAGGCCCCCTTACCCACTACTTGCTGGGTGGGGTATTCAGATATTTTTTTTCCTTTTGTTTCTGAAATAAAAGGGTGTCCTGTGACTCTTTTATAGTGACCCTTACCCTGCATAAACATGTCAACATGTCAGTATGTGTGTGTATGTGTGTGTGTGAATGTATATATAGCTACACACACACACACACACACACACACACACACACACACACACACACACACACACACACACACACACACACACACACATATATATATATAAATATATAAAATGTCATGATAGCCATATTAACATGATAGCTTGATTTGGTTTTTCTTTATGGGTTTCACATCCATGATGCTAATGTTTCTTGAACATGACAATAAGTGCACTGTACTCAAAATGACATCCACCGCCATGGGATCTCAATACAACAGGGATTTGGGATGTGGTAGAACGAGAGATTTGCATTATGAGATGTGCAGCTGACAAATCTGCAGTGACTGTGTGATGCTATCATTTCAATATGGACCAAACTATTTGAGGAATGGTTCCAGCACCTTGAGTCCTACCTTGTGCTAGCAATACCGCGTACCTAATAAAGTGGCCTGTGAACATATATGTTATTGGCATTACTTATATATATATAGTTATAATTTATAAAGATGATTATATAATTAGAAGCCGAAAACTCCCATAAGCCCCACTAATTCTACTGACCTACAGCAGGATGAAGTATATTAGCACTGATTCACTCAGACTGTATAAATGAAACTGCTGCGCTTAAACTTTTGCTATGGTATTAGATCATCAGGCTTGGAAAGGATGTTTCAGTGATGATGGTAATCAGCAACATCTAGCTGGCTGCTACAGTTCAGCAGAATAAATGCAGTCGATTCCTGCAGCAGAAAATAAGCTCCAGATTTCTCCCAGATCAGTAGTCTTTCAAGTGGCTGGCTGTTTTATTCAATTATTTGTGAATTCCTTGTTCACAGAGAGTTGGGATTATTTCTTAATACGCATAAGTTAATAAAATCTATGGGTGGAACATATTTCTCTGTAGAAGCCTTCTCCATAATAATACTTTTCACTCGAATGTAGATACAAATAACAGAAAAACAGAGGTTCCAATTACATCGTTTCAACCATTACATGGCTTGCCCGTAGACAAAACAACACGATAACGTATGACAAATATTGATAATGAAAGAATGTTTCATAAAAAAAAGCAGTCGCCTTTGTGAGAAAAATGGGTGAAATGCCCACCCTCTGATCATTCCCCTAACGTACCTTCTTCCTCTTGCGCTGTTTACTTTTGGCGCTGGAGTCCTGAGACAGGGTCCCGTTGCCCTGGTTCATGGAGTGTAGTTTGGCCTGATGACCTGAGCTCAGAGCCCCACTGGGGGTCGAAGGAGGGGTGCTCTCAGGAGAATCCAACTCTCTTTTGGCAGATACAGCCTACAGATAATCCAGCAGAAGATCAAAAGATAAAACAGGCTGCATATTTTGATGTTATTATAGGTACAGTAGGTAGACATTAGTGACCAGGATAAGGGACACGATGTGTTAAACTTCAATACAATTGTAACAATTTTACAATCATTTGCCTACTAAATTTACCTTTTAAAAACGCATATATTATATAGAATGAAATGGTAACAGAATTAATCGCAAGGCACCCTTTATGTGCTCACCCATAATTACAATCTCTGTCCGATATTGGTTCCCTAATCAGTACTCCCCATGACCTTTACATTCTGCATACTATATAAGGCACCGTTAGTGCATAGAGGGTAGAACTGGAAAAGATTTAGGACACTTCCTATATTTACATTTATGTTATTAAGCAGACGCCTTAATCCAGAGCAACAACTGATACAGTCTAATAATCCACACAATTGTGAGTTAAGGGCCTTGCTCAAGAACCCAATGGCAGAGGTAGGGTTTGCACCCTGGACCTTCTGGTTCTTAACAGCTAAGCCACCACAGTCTCAAAAACTATTTGCTCATTGTTGTGCGACAGCAGGTTCCGTCACATAATCACACAATCACAGTGCAGCTTTATGGAGCTTATCAATAAAATTTTGATTGTTTAAAATAAAAACAAATACCCATTAATATAAAACAATTTACAATAAAATTACTTATATGCCTGATAAAAGATTAAACTAGTTTCAATTTCTGAATAATCTCATGAGACACTGAAGAAAAATTAGCTACATGCACTGGTTTAGTATTCAATAAAATTTAACATATTATACAATGGCATAATAATGATTACATTACTAAAAGGTTTATAGTATTACTATAATTACATACATTATATATATATTAATATATATTAATATATATTAATATATATTATATATTCCAAATTCTGGAAGACTTCAGCAGGTGTTTTAGTCTAGGGAGCTAGCCTCAGCTAATTTTTTGTTGATTTTATGATTAAGCAGTAAGGCTGTGGATTTTTGCATTATCCAAAGAAACAGTGAGTAGCTTCTGACATGCAATGCAGGTTTCCTCTTTCCTCGACATGGAACCAACCATGGTTTAGGTGGCAAAAAATAAGAATAATGGAAACCAGGCTGAAATACGTCTCAAGTTTCCAGACCAACACTGGCCTTCACTGAGAGAAAGAGATGAGGATGAGGTTTTGTGGTTGCAGTTACAGAAAAGCCCCTGCATGGTAAATATCCCACAGTACAAAACCACCTTGCACAAACTTAACAACCCTGCTTGGGTAGTTCGACCTTTAGTAACAGTGTTAGTAATACACAGTAGCCAGTGGTTTGTGAACACCAATTCTATGCTGCTTACAAAAATTACTGGATACTGGATATATATACCATTGTTTTAGCTTCTATAAAACAATAGTATATTTACATTTACAGTATTTAGCAGACGCCCTTATCCAAAGCGACTTACAACTCATACAATCTTACAATCCAAGCAATTGTGGACTAAGGGCCTTGCTCAAGGGCCCAACTGTGGTAGCTTGGCAGAGGTGGGATTTGAACCCTGGACCTTCTGGTTCAGAGTCCAGTACCTTAATCGCTAGGCTACCACAGTCCAGAATATTACTTCTGGACTCTTAAATTATTTAATTTAATTGTTATTATCTGCGTAATTTTACTATTAAAACAAACGTAATTATTTCAGGTAACATCTAGGCCGCCCAAGGAGGATGGGTCCCTTTTTGAGTCTTGGTCTTCCCAAGGTTTCTTCTTTCGACATTTGGGGAGTTTTTCTTTTCCACTGTCGCCCTAGGCTTGCTTAATTTGGGCTTGGCCCTTTAATATAATATTGTAAAGCTGCTTTGAGACAATGCTCCATTGTTAAATTTGACTACAGTTGCAAGTAATTACTGTAACCTCCCCTTACACTTCCATCTGAGAGCTGAATCAGGATGACAAGTTGACCCTTCTTGGAAGAACCTTAATCAGAAATTGTCATTTTGGAAGGGTAGGAACCCAGGGAGAACATGGTGAAAAGCCTAAGATATGCAAAAGTTCACAAAGATTTGAATGAGTATTAGTGGAAAAGAATGTTTTGAAGTGAGAAATGCAAGAATTATACTGGTGTCCAAATCGTCGTTGTACTACCAACAGTAGTGCACAGTCACAAAATCTCCATAGACAAACAAAGGTAGTAGGATGGCTTGTAAAGAATACCTGTATGACTCGTTATGACATGCTTCTGAGCAGTTTTATCATTATGTAAAAAAAAAAGTTACCTGATGGATCTTCTCAGTTCTTCACTCACAAAGGAAACAAAAGTCAAAATTTTAAAATAACTTTTCATCTCACCTCTGAATTGGAGCTGTGGTACTGCAGGAATGTGGCTGATATAGCTTGGCCGAAAGGGTCACCAGTTTTGGGGATCATGTCTTGCTTCACCAACAAGGACAGATCAACAATCTGAGGAATAACAGCAATAAAAACGCTTTCACATATGTATATACGGGCCTTACTAATATTTAATTAATTGTCTTTAATGAATTAATTTTCTTTTTGTTTCAGAGTAAAGCTAAAGTGTCTGTTCATACTGTTTATTGTACTTACCTGGGCGACTGTTTCATAGGCCAGATATGACAAAATCTCCATAGAGAATCCATTAGGCTTCAAATCCAGGCTGCTGCAGTCCAGCCACTCTCGAAATTTCGAGAGCTTTTTAGCTTAAAGGCAATATTCAGAAATTTTATTTCAATATGGCTTAAACTTCATAGATTGACTGTGCTGCATTAGAGAAGCATGAAAGAGAATTATTTATTTTACAAAATATCCCATTAACAATTTAAAATATCATGTCAGGCATGTTTTATATCGTTATCCTAACTGTATGCATGTTAAATGACACAAAACATTGTTCTTCCAGGACCACAGTGCAACATACTGAAAGTATAAGGTACAATGTACAGGATAACAAAAACAACACAAATAACGCACTGGCGCATGCAACTGCCAAAATAAACATAATACGGGTTTTACTTTACTATAAAAACGGCAGACAGTGCCGGGACAGAAGAATATACAAAGAACATTGCACAATAATGTCTGGGTGTCATGTCGTGCAAATACTTAACAGATGGATATAAGGATGTAATACAAGACTGCTCCTGGGTTTATTTCTCCGGAGCACCTGAACGTGACGTGGTACAGGGCCGTTCTCATACATTTATGGCTCCCTGTGTTTGTGTTAGGTTTTTACACTGGTCTCGAGGTGAGAAGTGCTGGGTTACACAGGCCAGTGCCAGTGCAGAGAGCATGGTTACTGGTGAAGCCCAAAACCAGTCAACATGTTATTAGTGCTGGAATGTGGCCTTCACAAACCAGTGGTGGTGTGTTCAGATCCCACAGTCATGCTCTTAAACCTCGGAGGCGTTCAATCAGACACAGCTATACAATGAACAGCACCCAGGAGTGCAACTGCTTCCAAGTCCTATAGAATTAACACATTAAAGTGATGTTGTGCAGCTAACACGTTCCATGCTCAGTGGCAACCGGCCATAAGTGTTAGCCACACTGACAAAATACATTTTATAACACATGCATTTTTATAGAAGTATATATGATAGCTTGGCGATTTCTGAGGGGAAACGGGTATTATCTCCCTGCCAATGCAATAGCAGCCCAAAGCTGACCAAGGCAAAAAAAAAAACGAAGAAGTCCGCTGCCTGACGGTGAAACGACGTAGTGGGTGGTCTTGAGTTATAGAGGGAAACTCCTCTATCAGCTGGGATACTGCACATATGCAAATTAGGAAGTAAAGAAAGTTTACAGGTATACACCGTTTAACGACTGTTTTGCGTTCTGTGAAGCAGGACACAGACCAAAGTGCACTTTGAATGGACATAGCCATTGTCATGTAGTCTTCTTATACTATAAACGATAAGGAAATGCACCATAGAAACAGCTGAAAACACGAGTGAAACAATACCATCATCCCTAATGCCACCAGATATTTAATTCATGAAATTCAGAATGATAATAATAAATAGAAATAGAATAATATAAAATCAAGTAATTTACTGTGCCCACCCTGTCTATCAGAAAGTCATTTGTTTCACAGAAGTTAAAAAATCCACTGATAGACAGCAAAGAACAGCCAGAAAAAACAGAGACTCAACGAGTATATGTGAACCAGTGTAAACTGTTAGAGGTAGAGTAGGGATAAACACTGTACTACTTACAATAGGGCAAACAAATAGAATGACTATAAACACCATTTACAGCTTGTTATTAAGAAGCACACACAAATACGAATTGGTAACACAAAAAGTCTTTAAACACATCAACAGAGTTAGAACAGTCTCCAGTCCAAATGTGAACGAACGAATAAGCGAACACGCAACAAGTAATTCCATTACATACACACACACACACACACACACACACACACACACACACACACACACACACACACACACACACACACACACAC
>JAUZSU010122319.1:0-30049 GCA_034780255.1 Parotocinclus maculicauda
AAACAAAAGACGCTACACTATATGTACAGTAGGAATGAAAGCGATTACGCTGGCTCTTTCTCATATCTAGCCAAAGTGTAACTGCAAGGTGTACCATGTTTGTAAAACTCAGTTTCAATAATAATAATAATATCCATTTCCATGGAGCTTAGCACAAATTGATACGTTTAGGATGATTTCAGATATAAATACAATGTACAAGCAGACCCCACCACCTCCCACCCACCCAACCACACACGCACACGCACACACACACACACACACACGCACACACTTTCAGACTAACACTCAATGCATTCAGACTCATTCTCCAGCGGTGGCCTGGCATGACAGTAACGGTTCTGTATGAGTACACAGACAAAGACGAGATGAGCTGCGGTTTGAACTTGTCAGGGTTGCGGCATGGTGCTGCAAATGGAAAACTGATACACTATGGAGTGATAGGTAGAGTCTTGGAAAGAATTATGGATGGAAAATTGAGAAAGGAGGGAGATTGGGTGTTTTGTCCCTTGCTCTGCTTTGCATCCTCCACAGGAGCTTCATTGCGCTTCAGAAGACCACGCTTCTCCTACACCTCACACGAACACCTCACACGTGTAGCCTGTTAGGACAACAGAAGGGTTGTGAGTGTCACTTTGAAACGTTCAATTAAAACGTAAACACAAAACCTTTAGTTACTGGGTTTGGACACTGGCGCAGCTTTCATCTCAATTTTTGGAGGGACATTTTAAGCTACATGACATAATCTACTTATTTGTGTGAAGTCATCATCTTTTATTAACATGCTGCCTAGTTTTAGCCGGTATCAGTCTTTTACATCTTGTTGTTTCACTCTTACTCTTTTAGCAGAATAAACCAAACAAACTATGTGCACATTTCAAAAGAACACCACTGTGTATGTATTTATTACTGCATTGAAATTCACAAAAATAACTAAATGGAGTTATAGCCATTCATGGCTTTATGCCATGCTCTATGTATAGCATCCACCACCAACCTGCGCCTAAAAAATCAACCCTCCACAGTACACAACCATAATCGAATAAAAATGAAATACAGTAATAATTATGATAACCATTGCCAATAGCCTGGAGAAAACACCGCATTGTTAAAGAACAAAATGCCATCAGCAGGAAGTATTTTGGGGTGGAGCAAAGACTTTCACCAATCTTTGAGTGGGACACGTCACCCAAACCATGCCCCCCATCACGACCAACCCCCATCCCCCCACCCAAAGAAAAAATCAAATTAGCGATACATAACGCCTATTGGTTTGATGTCCAATCTTTGGCATTATCGAAGTCTGAAAAAGGCTGATATACTTTCAATTACTTTAATTTACTTATTATTTGCTTAATTTAACTATTAATACAAACTTTACTCTACCAGTTAACATCTAGGCCACTCAAGAACGATGAGAAGATGGGTCTTGGTCCTTCCAAGGTTTCTTCCATCTACATTCAGGAAGTTTTTCCTTTCCACTGTTGCCCTAGGCTTGGTTAATTTTGATTGACCAAAAGGCTTGTAAAGCTGCTTTGAGACAGTGGCCCACTGTAAAAAGCGCTATAGAAATAAATACATTTGATTTGATTTATACTACAGCTCACAAAGTTTGGAACAAAGATAAGTGAAAAACAGTATCTGTAACAATAGATATTTGCACAGTACTGTATAGAGCAAACATTAAAAGTAAGCTTGCTATAAGAAAACAGAAGCATTTTAAAAGAATATTATGTCACATTTAATTTTCTAACGTAGCCTACTGCCTCCATGCCCTGACTAATCATGATTCTTTCTCCCCCTTTTTATGGCCCAGCGAAAAAGTCTTCACAGGGTGTGGAAGAGAAGGAGAGAGAATCTTGCACCAGGCCCCTGCTGCAAAGCTATATATCACCTGATCCACTGCAGTGCTGCATTAGCACTCATCAAACATTTAGCAGTCCCACCCATCTGCTTTCCTTTCTCCCTCATCTCACAGCCTCATTTTCTCCAACCCTCCCTTCTAATACCGTACTTTGCAAAAGTCTTACGCCAGGTCTTTATTAGATTTGTTGTTTTAGCAATGGTATTTTGACCATATATAATCAGAATTCAAGAATACAATGGGGAAACTACAGGAATTGTGTATGCAAAAACAGGAAAAAAGACAAAAAAGATACAGTGGTAAATATTTATTGTATTCCCTTACACTTGAGCAATAGCAGAAACTTAATTTGGATGCCATGTTGGAAAAGCCTGATCAGAATTGGTCTTTTTGAAAGGGTAGCAAACAAGAACTTTTTGTGGCGGTCTCACTAAATACTTGCCTGCAGAAGCCACATTTTTCATTTTTGTGTAAATATTTTCTGGACGCAATATTTGTCTCTTAATAAAGAGATAAAGACATCATTGTATTCAGTCACTGTACCAAAAAAAAACAACAAATCTAATGGCAGCACAAGATTTTTAGAGTGTACTGTACTTCTCTGTTACTCTCTCATCATTGTGATCACAGAATAAACTTAAAGCATGACTGTAAATGTCCTTATCAACTCTATCTCCCCAAACCAACGCTGCCCCACGACTTTCCTCACCATTCGTCCCAGTTGCACCACATATGGAAGGCTTTGATGAAGGAGAAAAGGAGTGTGTGTCGGGCAGGGAAGGAATAATAATCAGTCTTTCAGCACAAGTTCATCTCTCCTTCACACAGCTTCCCTTTAAGAGGCGGTCTACAAAGTGAGGGGTCAGGCCGCGGCATTCCTGCTTTGATATCAAAGGTCTCCTGGTTACTTAGACCTCGAACAAAAGCTTTTTCATTTCATGGGCCGGTGAATCCACCACTAATGAAACTACGGTCCATTGATGTTTTTTAAGAAAGCAAATATGAAAACGTGACACTTGTGACTGGGGAATTCATAACAAAACCCTGGCTTTGCTTTCACTTTCCTGGAAATGATTAACCTTCAGGGATGTCCTCATGGATTGTTTTGGGAAATCTGATCCTTAAGCAAGGTTGTGTCATTTGTTTCTAATTGATTTGACAAACATGGAGATTTGTAGGGTTGGGTATGGTTTTCTGATCCTGATCCTTATTCCAATTCTGCGTGTCAATTTCGGGGTTTGATAACAAAATGGTAAAAAATGTACCAAATGTTTATGTATAAAAATACCTTTTTTTATTTCAACTTCCACGTACAGCAAGCTGTTTTTCTTCCCATATAAATATACTACTCAAAAAGATTAATGGATAATTCCAAATGAAATAACGTAGCTTGAAGTCCCGATACAATAGCCGACACAATGTCCTAGGAACACCAAATTTCTCTTAGTTACTACTGGGGATAAGTAATCGCTACTGCTGAAATGATAAACGTCATCCAAAAGGACAGTAATCGTTTTAACGTTAAGCTTTTTAGTTAAAACAAGTTTAAATGGAATGAACAAAGCTTAAAATTAAAATGATTACTTTCTCTCTGGATCACATGTTCATCATTTCAGCAATAGAGATTACTTATATGTAAAATTTGGTGTTCCAATGTCATTGAATTGGAACATTAAACCATTTTTAGCTGTTTAGACTGTTAACAGCTAATGCAGTATTTGAGCCAGAAGACTGAAGTCGGTCGAACCCAGTACTGCTGGAGCTCAAAATCATGCTAGTGCTTTAAATGATTTGCCCCGTTGAAACAACCTCCTTTAAAACAGGCCAAATTTCCACACATATTGCATTTAGCTATTTTCTCTCAGAATAAAGCCAAACTTCTGAGCACTTCTGAGCATCCATCTTCCACTAAACGTAGTGCTAAACAACGTAATCACGTAACTACATGATTATATCACACACTGGACTGAATCTTAAAGTTAAGAGACTCACCAAGCTCATGACATCGTAGCATTGTCTGTGCTGACAGGGTCATTCTCTTTCACCTCCTCTTCTTTTGTGGCCTTCTCCGTTGCCTCAGTAGCCGTCTTCATCTCACAGGCTTCAGCTTCTGACTTCTGACTAACAGCATCTCTGGGTTCATCTTCGCTTTTCTTGTCTTGCTGTGCCTCATCCAAAACTGTTTCAGCCACATCTTTCTCTGGCTTCTGACTTATGGAGCCGTCTTCTTGAACTGTGCCTTGTTCTGCTTTTTCATCACCGTCCACCACGTTTATGATGTCAACGCTAATTTCCGTCGTTTTCTCGATCTGTATGCCTTGGACCTCCTGACTTGCCACTTCTAAAATTGGAGCTTGTGTTGTGCTTGCTGATGCTTCTTTCACTTGATTACTTTCCTCTTGGGTTACAACCTCTGGTGCTGGTGTCTCTGTCTCGGTCGCCTGCTCAGTGTGCCTGATCATTTCATTGACATCTTCCATGACTTGGCTTTTTCCATCTTCACATCCTGTGCCAGCTTTTTTCTCCTCCTGTACCTTCACTTCATACTCTTTTAACTCTGTGTCCTGCTTGATGTCGCCTGTACTTTGTTGTGTTGGTTCCACAGACACTGAAGCAACCTCCTGCTGGGCTGCAATCTCCTCTGTCATAGAAATGAGAACGGTTTCAGAAACCTGAATAGCCTCGCTGACTGCTGCTGGTGATTTCTCAGTGATGATCTGAGTTTGTCCTTGTTCGGGTATGTTCTCAGGTTCTGTAGGCTTTTCTTCATGGACTTGCTCGACAGTTGTAGATCTTGCCTCTTCAGCTGGTACTTCAGATTTTTCTTCTTGGACTGAAAAAGGTTTTTCATCTTCAACAGGAATGTCTGCATTTGATTCCTCTGCAGTTTCAGAAGATGTTTGGACATCTGCATGCTTTGGTTGCTCTTGCATCCCCTCCACGGGCTTATCAAGAATTTCCCCAAGGTTCTCAACAACGCTCTGAATGACTTCCCGGACGATGACGGTGCTTTGTTCCTGAATAGCATCTGCCTCCCTCACATGCATTGCTTGTGACAGTTGTATTTCTACCTCAACTTTTTCAGTTGTTTCCTCAATAACATCACTGCTTTTTGATGACACAGCATGAATGTGTTCCTCAGCTAATACAGTAGCTGTAACAACCTCTTCTGTAGTCATTTCTTTGGATGAGCCGACACAGATGACCTCTTCTGTCACTACACAGACCTCTTTTGGGGCCATGAGTGTAATTGCGTCTTCCTCAGACATAGCTGTCTCAATCACAGGGGCAACTTCTATGGATGTTGCAGTTTTTTCAGCCACAGCCACGGCTCCCTCTACAGGTGTTACCGCAACACTTGCAACTGATTCCTGAATATCCTTCAGTTCTTGTAAACTCTCACCTTCAGCCACAGCAAGTTCAGTAACCTCTACCGTTTGAGCACAGACTGCTGATTCGATGGTTGGTTCAATGGGACTCTCAGACTCTTTTGGAGAATTCTCAGTCAACACGAGTACTTCAAGAGTCTCTGGCTCCTGATGAACAGCGGTAACCACGGCCACTTTGACTGGTGTTACTTCCTGGAGCTCATCCACTACCTGAGCCACTGATGGCTCGACCAATGCCTCAGCCTTTTCCAATTTCTCCACTGCATTTTCGGTTGGGGTTTCAGGATTTTCTTTGTATTCAGTTTGCACTTCATTTATCTGCATTGCAAAAACTTTGTCTTCTGCCACCAAAGCTTCTCCAACTGTCATGGTTTGGTCTTCAGGAGCCACCTCCACAGGCAGTGCTTCACTAACAGTACCCACAGCCTCCAGTGAGACTTTCAAAGGACTCTCTTCTTGTACAACTTTAATTTCGCTGGTGTTAAGGCTTGTACAAATGGCTGTTGCTTCACATTTGTCATGAGCAATCAGCACTATTGCTTCTTCCTTGATGGCTACAGTGCTTTTTGTCATCTCCTCCGCTTCCGTGCTTGCCACGGAGCATGTCGTGACGCTAATATTTTCGACAGCTTTGTCTGTTTTCTTCACTACCCCATCAGCTGGAACTGGTGAAGTCTCCCCTGATGTAACAGGTGACTCTGTGATGCGTGAGAGAGCAGAGACCATTTCAGTTTCTTCTGCCAGCTCAAGGGCAGTGACAGCTTCTGACGTAAACTCTGCAATGTCCTCTGCAATTGTGTTATCTGTTGATTTAGGGGTAGCGGCAGTATCTCCCTCTTCAGGGATGTCACTCAGTTGTTTTTCATCTGCATCATCTTTAACATCCTCCACAGCAGCTGAGATCCAAGACGGAGATCTTTCTTCAGCTTTTGACGGAGTCACAGCTGCTACGACCTCTGGATTTGTCTCTTCTATTTTGGCTACATCAACTGAAGCCTCTGACTGTTCATTGTCATACTCTGACAGAGGCACCACTGCAGGAGTTTCAGAGTCTTCCTCTGCAGATCCAACGTCTGAAGACGATGCCTGTCCTTGCTTGGCCTCAGATTTCTTCTTTCTGCGTGGAATAAGGTTTCGAAGTGAAAAGGACGACTCCTCTTTTGGGATTTCACTGTCAGACAAGGTCTGCTCCTGGGCTGAGCCTTCGTCAGATTTGTCCTCTGCTTTGGGTTTCTTACGGGGAGTTACAAACCTTTTTAACGACTTCCAGGTTGAGACAGACTCTCCCTCTGGTTCTGGAGAGGAGGCCAAATTTTCATGGTCAGCTTCCTGTGAGCTTGTCATAGCAGACTCTGTGGTCTTAACCTGCTCTTCGCCAGACTTTTGTACTTCTTCCTCAACCTTAGCTTCTTCCTCATCAGAGTCAGATGTCTTTCTAGCCCTCTTTTTGGCTGAGCCGACACAAATAAGAGCTTCCCAGGGTACAGAGGTGTCCATCTTCCTCTTCGGCTCCTCTGTGCCTTGTTCAGGCTTTTCGGTTTTTGTCTCCGGCTTGCACTCAACCTGTGACTCCTCTTTGGCCTCTTCCTTTTCTTCTTCACTTGGCTTTATCTCCTCTGCTTTCTCTTCAAAGACAGCACTTTCTGCTGAGGACATGGTGGCAGATTTAGGTTTGTCCCCAGTTGCCTCATCTTCACTTTCAGAAGGCCGTTTGACACGTTTCTTTGGAGTAACTAACTTTTTGAAAGAAGCCCATGGAAGGATACCATCTTTTTTTCTCTCACTGTCAGATGTAGCGGTCTCACTATCGACTTCTGCATGCGCCTCAGCCTGGGGTTCCTCACCTACAACATGCTCGCCGGAGTCTTCTGGAGATGAGGCTCCACTGTCAGGTTTCTTAACCTCAGTGGATGACTGAAGCTGTTCAGATGTTTGCTCACCAGACTCCGTTAGCTTTGATTCTGCTTCTTTTTTAGTCTTTTGTTTTTTTGAGGACAACTTCTTCAACCCTGCCCCTGTAAACAACTTTTTCAGTGGACTGCTTTGAGGTTTGACTTTGTCTTGGGATGACACAACTTCAGTTTCGGTAGTTGTTTCTGCAGTGGATTTCTCGAGATCCTCCTCTGTAGAGTCAGCTGCCTTGTCTTCAGTAGGTTTAACGTCATCTGTAGAAGTTGCCTCTGACACTTCACAAGTTGTCACTTCGGCAACTAGTCCAGGTTCCTGTACTGATTCTACTTTGCTTGCTGTCTCAGGTTCGACATTCAGCTGCTGCTGCTCCTTTTTCTGTTCCTCAGTGTTAGACTGGGTTTCCTCTGGGATTGTTTTTTCTGTTTGTTCACCAGTTGTTGCTTCTTCTACAACTTCACCAGTTTCCACCTCTTCTACAACTTCACCAGTTGCCCCTTCTTCTACACCCTCCTTCACCTGTTCTCCATCTGTCACTGCCTCTTTTTCTTTTTCCTCTGTCTCTTTTATGTCTTCTTCAACAGACTTTTCCTTCACAGCTTCGTCCTCTTTTGACTTCTTGAAGCTTGTCTTTTTCCGCAGGTTAGAAAAGATTCCCTGAGTAAAGAATCTTCTGAGAGTGGACTGTGTTTCTTGTGATTGTGGGGTGGTTGAAGATTCAGGTTGGGATGTTGCTTCTTTCTCTTTCTCTGTAGGTGTCATCACTTCTTCAGGTGCCTGCTCAGTGGGGGATTCTACAGCTCCAGCAGCACCATCTGTTGCATCTTCCTCTGTGGAATCGGCTGCAGGTAAGTCCAACGTTGCTTCTGGTTCTGCAGCTCCTTCATTTGTTTCCTTCTTCTCTTCCTCTTCTGCATCCACTTTTTCTTTCTCAGACTGGTCTTCACTTATTATCGCTTCCTCCTTGGTTGCCTCAGCAGTAACGTCCGAGGCACCATTCTCAGTTTCTTTCACTGTCAGCAGCTGCACAGGTTCTGTCTTCTCATTCTTGTCCTTCTTCAGTGTGAACTTGAATCCAACAAAGCGAAAGATCTTTTTGAAACCCACCTCATTGGACTCATTTGGCTTCTCTTCAGCTTTCTCCTCTGCAGCTGTGATTTTTTCAGATTCATTTTCTTCCTGCTCTCCATTAACCTGAGGGCAAACCTCTTCCTGCAGCTCTTCAGTCATCTCTGGGCTTTCTTCTTTCTGAGGCATGGCATCTGTCTGGCCAACTGCAAATCGAGAAAAAAACATACTGTCAACACCCTGTCTGACATCAAATTGGTATAAACTAACAACCATAAAATGAGTCACTAGAGAGGAACAAAGTAGAATAATAAACACTAAATGTGTCAGTATAATCAATTCAAGATATTATATCGAGACTGGGCTAAAACATGTGCAGGAAATCCAAGTTGCTGGTGTGTAAAAGTTTTCATTGCCGGTACAGATATAATAAATAATGTTATGACAATCTGATCATGGCTTGGTTTTGGCCAACACATATGACATAATTGAACAAAGTTTTGCAGACCTAAGCACACTACCAAATGCGTGTTCACTTATTTAGCTAAGAAATGAAGAAAGTCTTGAAATGGAAATGTTGAATCTTTTTCATGTTACCTAGTAGAATAGGGAAACATATCGCCTCAGTATAACATAGCACAGCCACTGAAATTCCTTCCATGTCTATCTGTGTTTTGACAGCAGTGATGTGGACAGATGTTATCAGGCACTGCATGCCTCCTCAAGACCCAATTTCCCTCTAAAACCCACCCTTACACTGGGGAATATCCACATCTGGCTGAGCTTGTTCTTTCTCCGGGGTCCAAATTACAGCAGGTAACTTTAAGTAAATCTTAATGCACAGATATCACATTACTGTACTAGTTTCTGACAGAAAGGAATTTTACATTCCAAACCAAGCAAGGACTTTATTATGGCCTTATTTATTTGCATAAACTAAGAGCCTACATAATGCCAAAAATGAAAAGAACTGATTTCCTGTGGAAAGTCAAGCTTGAAATAATGTGTATGCAAGTTACGTAGCATGTTAATACAACTTAAACTGCGAACACCAAAATGTCCAAGAAGGTTGGAAGATGCCAATCGACTTCCCTTACCACCCAAGAACCCATCCCCCAGAGAGTAAACGAGAAAAACAAAACTTCAGCCAGGAAAGACTGCATTGTTTCGCTCTTGGTTCTCTCACAATGGGTCCCTGCTTCTTCGGGCTTGCCTGCACTGGATGGGGCCCCATTCTATTGTCTGTGTGAAAACTTAAATACCCATGAAGAAAGCCCTTAATGTGTCATGAAGAAAATGCACAAGATTGAAGACCTAGAGAAAGATTGATATGAATATCATGACTTCACCATGCTGAGAACTGAATAACCTGATCATTATGGTCATTAAATTGGAGCAACAGGGGGTTGTTGGGTGAGATTAAGAAAAGCACTCTCACTTATACAAACCAAGGCAATGTTTGCTCAATAATTGGGAGAGGCAGCAGATGAAGTAAAGCTATTATGCAGTCATTTGAGGACCACAAAGAGAGATGAACAGCAAATCTTTTCCAGCCACAAGGAGGCTATGTGTATGCAGGACAGAATTCGTGTCAACCATCCGATGACGCCACTAAGTGTCCCACATCTGCTGCATTGACTGACTGAATTGAAACAAGAGCTTAGAACACGATCCTGTCTCTGATTGTGTAGTGTGGCTGATGGAGTTTTTAGAAAAGGAGGTTGAATTCTTGGATTGGGTTTGGGGGATGGGGTGCTTTCTGTATGTCCTCTACACCCCCACCCCTTTTGTTTGTCATGTTTGGCAAACAGATGCAACTGTGAGCCATTAATTAGAAGTGCCTGTTGTTTGAGCAGGAACAAGCTTGTGGTCCGGTGGTACTGTGCAAACATTACAGTGTTTATCTTCTTCTCCCCCCAACCCCCTTTTACACCCCACCAGGATGAATGACTGTACTCCATTCCACTAGTGATGACCGCACCCTTTCCCATCAAAACTCAAGACCCCCATCCTCATGCTCAGCATGGGACCATTGATACTAACCAACTACCAAAGGAAACCAAGTCCAGACATTCCAGTTCAGTTCACAGCAGTAGATAATGTTAAATATTCATGAAGAAACATTCAGTATAATACTATTGGTACACTTCTGGAGGCACGTGCAAGGCGTAGTAAATTCCATATCCTTACAACTCCCACTGGGACCCCAAGAGGACCAGCATAATGATCTGAAGGGTTTAATTACTCATTAAAATTCCAAACACCCACAAGTCCAAAGCTTGTCCTTTGAAGTACACACATAATGTAGTCTAGACATACATGAAATTTACACAATAGTATGGCAAGGAATGTGTGTTCCAGGATGGTGTACTTTAGGATCAGAATCAGTTCCTGTGGACTGAAGATCTTAATTCAAATACCCAATCATCAAATGGTATACCAAATAATACCAGCAACAATAATAATGTGGATCCGGGTAAGTTGTGTCCCCAAAACATACAACAAAAATCCACTATATTAATTCTACCAGCGAATGAAAATTTAGTTAAGAAATAATTAATTAAACAATAATACAATACATACAGCAATACAACAGCATTCACAATTGAATATAAACAAAGTCTAGAAATAGACTCATTGCTTTTTAACTATATTTGTACTTGTAAATATATTATGAATTTCATGTATCCATATCTGGTGTGTACTTTTTATCTATACAGTTTATCACACAGGATGCACTCATTACTCTCAGACAAAAAACACAGCACTAAAATGCCATAAATTAAAATTATCTTCCTAGAATGATGTAAACAAAGTAAATTACCTTTAAGGAGAAAGACCAGGCAATTCACCAACACCTCAAATGATATACTGCTTTACAGTCAGACTTCCACACCCTCAAATGACCAACAATCTGTGTTGAGCATCTTCCTCTCACTAGCAGTATGTGATCATGTTCCCTCACT
This sequence comes from Parotocinclus maculicauda, assembly GCA_034780255.1. Classification (NCBI taxonomy): domain Eukaryota; kingdom Metazoa; phylum Chordata; class Actinopteri; order Siluriformes; family Loricariidae; genus Parotocinclus; species Parotocinclus maculicauda. The sequence continues at coordinate 11,196 of JAUZSU010122319.1, forward strand.
ATGAGTGCATTAGGTTTCCACTATAAGGCGGACAGCACTTATTTAATTACTGCCTCTATAAGATAAGCTTCTAGCTATTGTTTAAATGGACACGATAAAGGCATAGGTAGTCTCAACATCTAGACACTTGTAATATAATTTCAATATTTCATACAACTAAATTAACAAAAAAAAAGATTCCTGTTCTGAAAGTCATGCATGTCATAAATCAGCAAGCAGTTCAATTGTCCAGGTAAACTCATCCAATGCTTCATATTCTAAACTTTTTAGGTTACAAATCAAAATCAACCTGAAACAAAAAACAGAATGCCTTACCTGTTAAAGTAATCGTCCCAAGCATTTGCAAACAATCTCACCAAAACCAAAAGTCTCTAATAAAGGAGTTAAAGAAGAGAAAATGAGCTGCCTTGCTCCAACTCCAAGTTCCAGTCCTCTTACTTTCTCTCTGGCAAACAGTCATGGAGGGAAAGATTCTCCTCCGCTGAGTTTCTAGGTTACAATGAGCAGATGAGTGGGGACACACATTTCAACCCACCCTGACACACAGGCCTTGCGTGGGACCACCCCATCCTCACTCCCCCCTTTCGGTCCCCACCCATCTTTTCTTCAGCTGTCTGATTGCCCTTCTCCTGAATGGGGCTTCCTTTTCCTCCCCCTCTTTTCCTCAAAATACCCCCTCTGAAATTCTTTTAGCATTATCATTCTCCCACTAAACCTTTTTTTTTCTAATTCAAGTTACTATGTAGCGTGTGGGTGGTTCTGCTTTCACATGTGCAGAGTTGTTAGAATAAACAGCTATACAAATGCTGAACAGGTTATTACTGTCTCCTGTTTTATCTAATTCAAGTGCCATACTGATTTTATTGTAATTAAGATATAAACTAATCTAGATATAAATTAATATAAAATAATCTGTGTTTTCTGTAGCTTTCATTGTTGGACTTCTGAGAAAAGAACTTATCTCATAATTGCTTGGATTTTATCTTGTAAAACTATTAGCTGTAAATAATTCTGGAATAAGGTTTCTGTGCTAACATTTCCAGGATATTTACTAAATTTAGCAGAAGCCCTGCTCCAGACCACCTTACAGCTGAGCTGAGAATTGAAAATCAAATGTCTTGCTTAACAGAGCTGAGCTTTGAACTCAAACCTTCCGAACAAAAGTCTGTCAGTAACTTGCAATGTTGTGCATACTTTTACTTAATGCCATCAAAGTAATATAGACATATAGAGTTAGAACTAACCTCGTTACAGAACAACATACAATCAAAAATAAACTTTAAATAACACAGACTGACACAATTAAACGCACATAGGGGCCATAAAGGACCTTAAAATCCCATGCATGCTAAGCTTATGACAAGGAGACATTCATAATGTTCTGTACTTTACTGATTTCCCTACACCTTCCTCCCACCGCTCCCTCCATATTTACCTCTCAAATGTATTCTCCCTACTCTCACATGTGATTATACTAACACCACAGGAATGTTAACTCTGTGGACAGGCTTTGTGGAATCGTGACACTCTTTCGAAGAATTTTCAGTGTTTTAGACAAAAACAGCGAGGGAGTTAGATATATAAATAAGGGCTATCATGCGGCATTAAAGTCTTCTGACGTAAAACATCCATCAGACTCCCTATATATTTGGGCCAAAAACTAAATTCTCAACATTCTCAAAACCCTTTAAACAGCTTGTTGTAAGTCTTTAAAATGATACGTCTGTCCAGTGTGTGTTCCTGCATCATGCCCAGCATTTTCAGGACAGACTCACCATGATTAGATGTTTACTATAAAATGAGTCAATAATCTTACTTATTTTGCAAAAAAATATATATAATATCTCATGTCATTTATAGAATAAATTAAATGGAAGTGAAAACCCAAAAACGATTATTGTGTGATCATGGCTTTTCCTTACTACAATTCCCAGCGTTCATTGCTGCCATGTTACTCCTTACATCACGCACTGCTGATTTCCTCTTTTAGCGTGGGAGAGTGTGGGAGAATTGTAAACAACATTAGAAATCCAAAGCAATGTGTGCCATCATAAAGTTTAAATATTATAAATCATACCATCAGAAAACGTATCTGTATTACATTACCTGTATTACATTTGTGTTACACAAGAATTTAAAACAACAAAATTCTATTGTATATGTTGCTTTCATGTATAAGTAATTTTGACAGGAAATTAACTTTTGCTAATAAGTGTGAAATATAGATTTGTTGAAGCTGCAGCTCATACATTGTTATTTTAGGACAATAACAACCCTGAGCCATACAGGCAATTTCCACAGGTGGAAACACATCTAAATGTATAGTCAGTCTCAATCAAAGCACTATGTGACTTTATAAGAAACTTTGTGGCTATGACTAAATCATTAGCAAATGATGCTTCACCGGTTTTACCTGTGAACCTGAAGCTAAACCAACATTCCACCAGTTACACCTCTAAAGTGTGCTAACGGCTCATTCAAGCTGTAAATGAAACAGCTCCGGACCTGCATTAACGGTTTGAGGAACGGCAGTCAGCTTCTTCAGACTCAGAGGAACCAAATCAGAGCTCTCACACCTCTGTATTGTTCTGCAGGAATGTGCAAATGCCAACTGAAGTCGTCTCTTAAGGGGTGATAACAAGCCTTGAGACATCCAGACAATCTCCAGACATGAAGCACTCTCAGCAAGATACTTCAGTGCGAGACGCTTGTAAACGCTCATGCAACTGGGAAGCAGAGAAATTTAACATTTAATGCAGTACGGCAATAAAAAGCAATTTATTTGTAATTTGTATTAATTAATTATTTGTTATTTGTATTTTATTACTTGTCCATAATCCATATGTCTGGTTTGTCATTGAATTGTTTGAAAAAATTCTGTTCTAGCTGCCTCACTCCATTAGATTTGTTTTTTAGCAAAGATATAATGTCCATATACAACATACTATGGATGATTTGGTATTGGATTTGTTACTTCGTTCTAATTGCCGTGAGATTTAGCATATTTTAGTTATTGCACCCAGTTCTTGGCTACCCTTTAAAAAATAATTTCTTATCACGCTTCTTCAGACATTAGAATGGTCAACTTTGTCATCCTGAAGATGTTGGTGCTATTGCTCAAGTGTACTAAGGGGACTTAACACTAAATACTTATTACTGTAGCCTATAGAAGCAGTTCTTCTGATTTTCCTTAAAGAGACTGAGAAATAATTAAATACAGCCATTATATTATTGCTAAATCAACAGTGTAATCTAATGGTGTCCTAACCTGTCTTTTGCATAGAACCTCTCTCTCTCTCTATATATATATATATATATGTGTGTGTATATAAATAGTTCCTAGAACATACTGTGTACACACTTTATTACAATGTTTAGTAATTATAACACATTAAATAATAATTTAATTATATAATTCTGTAAGGAAATGTAAACTCTGGACAGGACACGAGTTCCTGTCCACTTGTTCATACGATTCACTGTGGAGCAGTAGATGTCATATTTGTTTGGTATGTTCTCCGTTTGCATACTGTGCATGATTATTACCCCCTTTAAAAACATGCAGGTATGTGTATTGTGAGTGAGAGAGTGAGTGATGTTCTTTTATGGACTGGACTTTACCTGGTCCATTTTAAAGGTAAAGTTAGCATAACAGTTTCTTTACATTTCCCTTTATTAATTCACAGACATGTGCAACTTTTCTTTTGTAGTCAAATCCTACATAACTATATAACAACTGTTTCTTACAGAAATTTACCATTAACCTCTAATCCTAGTGGAAAACAATGTATCTTTGCAAGTGTTTACAGAAATGGCAGAAGACATGAGAGGAATAAGACTAACATGTGGAACCCATTCTGCTCTGAATCAGACCTGATAAAATAAGTATTAACACTTCTAAAGCTACAAATGTCCGTTATCCACTCAGTCCATCTTTGATGGATGATTTTAAAGTCCTACTATCATCATGATAAATCACAAATGCTTCTGCTTACTCCATCTAGTTTTACAAAGCTCTTGTGACCAATCATAAATTAGATGTGGGTTAATGCATAGGCAGTGAAAGAGTTTATTGAGACCTCATGGTGATGTATGAGGGTCGGTCAGATATGACTCATGAGAAGAGGCTTTTGATTCACATTGAGTCAGTCCTAGAGGAATTTAGTACATATAGTTCTCTAACTTCTGAGTCAGAGGGAAGGACTGTAAAGTGAATTCCTCAAAGTTACAAACCTCTTCCTGCTTGTTCTTCCTACATGAACCATTTCCCAGTCATACTTAATGGCACTAATAATGTCATAATAAAAGCTGTTCAGTGTCCACTTCCACACTGACCCCTCAACTTCCACTTGCACTTTGCTTATGGGTTATTGGGTTAGGATTAAGGATTTTACAATTAGTACTGCATGGCTGTGCTAAAAATAATGACAGCAATATATAACACTATTTACATTTGTAATATTCTCCATTGCTTTTTAGCTCAAAATATGGATTTTGTAAGGAAGAAAAAATAGGGTGTTATTAAACAGGGTTTGAACTACATTCACCACACCTTGGATGTTTCAGTACAGAGTTTTGATTTAAAAAGTGTGATGTAGTGTATAAATACAACTCAGATTGTACATTGTAACTAGTATTTCAGCTGTAATTTGTGAAATACCTACAGTATAAGCTGATTACTGTATCAATTTAGGTGTATATTAGGTAATAATGTTTAATCAAGAGTAAAACAAAATCAGTAAATTTTAGATTTTTACTTTTTACTATTAAAATATATTTCTCTCACAAAAATGAGGAGATAGTTTAAAATGAAATCTCCTATAATAAAATATCCCCTCATTTTTGTGAGCAGTTGTATGCAGAATATCAATTTAAGATGCTGTCGATGATACTTGATTACTTAAAGATAGGGACAAAAGCTAATTAATGATAAATGGATTATTGATTTAAGAATATCGTTTGAACACTTTTAACTTTGACTATGACATTTCATGTTCGTATACATGCATGTAAACCCCATCACTGATGGCCGTGTTATCTGTACAATCAGAGAATCACGCAAGCATTAGGTGTGGTGTGTCTGTGTAGGAACAGGGCGAGGTGGGCTTCATGCTGGGCCTTGGAATGACATACATGACGTGACATCATTACAAAAGTACACACTCCCCCATACGCACATTCCTCGAGCTCAGCAGATGATGCTGAAATAATAGGAGGAAAGGGAAATGAGCACTGCATGTAAATCTACCCAGGATCAGAGAACTCTGTCGCCCCCATCTTTAGCTATTACCTCGTTTCCTCTCATATACCATGGACACGGGCATTTTAACTTCCCTGCAGTAGTTTGTTTTATTCCATACTTCACATTGATGATAATGTAACCCTCTGAATTGGTAATAACACCCAATAAAATCATCTATACAAAATATAAGCTGTATTTCATGATTTAATGTCCAATACAATTGAAATAAACCTCAGAAATATGACTAGTATTTAAACCGTGTATATAACGGGGAGGCACGGAGGTGCTGTGGTTAGCACTCTCGCCTCACAGCCCCAAGATCCCTCAATCTTAACTCTGGGCGCCACCTTTGTGGAGTCTGCCCGTTCTCCCTGTGTCTGCGCTCTGTGTTTACTCCAGGTACTCTGGCTACATTCATTCTGCCTCTGGTGAGCGCTAGTGACAAATTAGAGTCTTAACAACCAAGATGGAGTAGACGTCCATAATGATCAGAAAGGTTTTGTTCCAGCATACAGTACTGTGCAAAAGTCTTTTGACTTTTGACCACAAACTTGAATTCGTCAGTCCATAATAATATTTTCTACTGATCTTCATTCTAATCTTTGTGAGATTCGGAAAACCTTAGTCTTTTACCCCTCTTTTCCTCTGCTCAAAAAGTGGTTTCTTGGCTGCTACCCTTCCAAAAAGGTCATTATTGCTCAAGCGTCTGTAGACTACAGAATTTTATTTGGCATCCTGATGAAGCAGCCAGATGCTGCTATTGCTCAGGTGTAAGAGGAAGTCACACTGCATACTTGCCAATGTTGTTTTACTGCTCTACACAGTCAATATTTTATTTATTTACACCTCTGTCTGATATGCTCTAACTTTGTAGTTAATTAAATAACTTTTTTACTCATATAACATTTTAATAAGTACAGTTTCTTATGTATATAATCTAAGTCGCCCAATTAGGTTAGGTCTTCCTTATAATGTTTAGGGAGTTCTTCCTTTCCACTCCCTAGGTTTGCTTGATTTAATATAAAGGTAAAGAAAATAGAAAATTGTAAAGCTGGTTCGAGACTACACTACTCACAAAATATTTAATTATGAGATATTTCATTTAGAAATATCCCCCAATTTTTGTGAGCAGTCTAAAAAGGAGCCTGAGAAATTTGTACTATAAAATCGCCAAAACAATGGTACAAGTATATCTAATCTAATGGTGGCCTAAGACTTTTGCACAGTACAGCCTATTAATTTCCTAAAACAGTATAGCTTATCCCACATTTATATTTGCTTTCATTTATAAATCAGTTCTGACCAGCTTAAACATTGTGGACTAGTTTTATTTTCTGCTTTCAAGTATAATTGTAGGGCACTCCTGGTCTGCTCCACATGACACACACACCATCTCCAGTCAAAACGCAGGAACACAGGAAGAACTGTAACGGGACCTGGTCCCAACACGCGTTACTAGACTCGCACAACGAAAAACTATTTCCACATCCTGAAGCCAAGTCTCTTGCTGTATGTACCCTTTCAGGCTCTCTAATTCACCCTTGCACACTTACTCATTTGCTTTCTATGGATAGCCGGAAGCCATAGAATGCTGCAGGAAAAGCATTCATTCTCATGCGTCATGGCGACTTCCTGCTGTACCAGCTTCCTGTGCCTGTAATGATCTCATTCTCTCCTCACTTTAAGGAACTGCCTTGTTTTTCACTTTCTCGATCTCATCTTTAGCTATGACATACCTGCTTATTAAAGGTGTCCTGATGTATTTAATTCTGGGGATGTTACACAGTTGCTCAGCATTTCTCACTCTCCATATTTAGCCCTTAATGCTACCCACTAGTTCAACAACTACAAAGAAAAGGCAGCAATGAAGGTGATGCAACCAACCCACATAATTTGAAATCACCATATAATTTAGATGGTTTCCACATTTATATTTGAAGAACAGACTCTGACTGTGTAACTGATTGGTGCTAAACAATTACAGATTTATTTAGTTATGTGCAAGCTAACTAAGCACACAGGTATGAGAAATGTTACATCTTGAACATCCACAAAACAATCTAAGTGCATGAAACCAGTTATTTCCAGAGTTACCCTAGTGGTTTCTATCTAACCAAATATAACCGAGCCATTATGTTGATGTTTCATATTTCTCATCCCAGACTGAGAGCTGAGGCTTTGATGTGTCTCACCATCTAATGATGTACCAGCACAATAGGGTGAATGAGTCAGTAGAATCCAGCAGGTCTTTAAGGATCGAGGCGTTCTCAGCACGCTGATTTGTAAGACCTAATCTAGTGGGGGGAAGGCAGCCCAGGAGACTAAGGCTGATGAAAGCTGCCCTATAAACCTCTCCTTAGGTCCTTCACCTCTCACCCCAGTCTGATAGAACTTAATTTCACCAGATCATATCAGAGCTGATAACATGTCCACTACTAACAGGTTTCGGACTCTCATCACTGACCACCCACAACACATCCATGTGGTGTTTTACCAAAGCTATAACGACTATATTTAATTATTTATTTTTATTATTTAATTATTTATTAGTTTTTTCGTTAGAATACAAAGAATACAAAAATTAAAAAAAATTGTTTTGTTAAAAAAACTGAAAGAAATCAGAAAAAAATGCTTCTATAGGCTACAGTGGCTATTTAGTGTAACCTCCTCTTACACTTTAGCTATAATGGCATCTGGCGTATCATCAGCATGACAAGAAGTTTCATCAGTCTTTTTGGAAGGGTAGCAGCCGAGACAACACCAATTTGAAAGGGGAACAGGGTGAAAATTCTAAAATACACAAAAGTTTACAAAGAGTGGAATATTGGAGCATGAAGATAAAGATCAGTAGAAAAGAGTATAATGGAATTACAGATCCAAGTCTGAATTAATATAAAAGGTCTGTATATGATCATCGTACAATTGCTAAAACAACTAACCTAATGGTGGCCTAAAACTTTTACATAGTACTGTAGTTGTCAAAACCAGAATAAAACAAATTTCCATTGCAGTTTGCTATTAAATTCACAACAGTCTGGCGAAGCAGACACAACCTTTTTCCAAGCAGATTCTCCAACACTAAAAAGTGTAGACTGCAAGGATATATACCGGTATCTAACTTAGCTAGCTAGTCTACTATTTGGGAAAACAATAAATCAAGGAAAAATATGATAAACAAACATTATCCATCACTGCATGCACCTTTTTACAGCCAGCCAGTTCCCACCCTTGACCGGGCGCCAATCCATCGTAGGGCACACACACACAGTCACGCACACAGTCACACACTAAGGGCCACTTTAGAGATGCCAATTAACCTAACACATGTTTTTGTACTGTGGGAGGTACCCGAAGTAAGCCTACGCAGACATGGGGAGGACATGCAGACTCCACAAAGAAAGGACCCAGGCCGCTCCACCCTGGGATTGAACCCGGGACCTTCTTGCTACAATGCTACCCACCAACCTACCAAGGACTATAGAAGTATACAAAATTACAATAGAAACCTAAGCACTGATTATGTGCACAACACAGCACAACACTAACACAGGAGAAACTAAGTGACTTTGTTTGGTAATTGATCAATTCATAATCCGAATACCTAATTACTCGTTCCAGTAACTGATTAATTTTAGACTACTGGACAATCAATATAGTTGATGTTTCAGCCATAGTGTGATACAACCTGTAACATATTTCTAGAGCATCAGCTTTTACTCTAACACAGAACTGGAGCTTTCATTTCATTCATAAGTTTATTTGACAGAGACAACACACATTAATCAAGAGATAAATAACTGTGAACAAATCAGAGTTCATTTCAATATGTCGACCCTAGATGTTTTTTTAAAAAGACAGTCTAAAATGCCTTTAAATCAAGAATATTACACATGATCAATAGAATAGAATAGAACAGAACAGCTTTCACAGGGGAGGGATCTGATGCCACACCACAAACCTGCCCATGACACACTGGTATACACTGCAAGGAGGTATAAGAAACAAAAAGCTGAGCATAGAGAACCAATGCTCTACTAACTCACTAACTCAGCGACCTGTATTATATAGCGCCTCTGGCAAACTGAGGCTTGCTAGACTGTTTGAGCGTGGGCTTGTTCCCTGTTGGGGTCCGGCTCCCAGAGTGTGTGTTCCCAGCAATAAAGCCACCGCTGGGCCCCATTCTGTCCCGTTCTGTCTGCATACCCATTCCATCTTATCAGGTGGCTGCCTTCCTTGAAGATCTCTTCTTTCTTTTCAAGTTCTTTCCCGCGTGACACCAGCGATCTAACCTAGATCAGCCTGAATTAAACGGAATACACATTTACGCTCCTTAACAGTGTCTCAACGTCTCGCTTAGCTTCCTAACATTCCTCAGATTCCACTCTCATCCCGCTCTGTTACTAAAGTATGTGCAGTCTCCCTTGTGTGACAGGATCATGTGAGAACTGTGGGTGGGGCGTACAGTATATTCGGGAACGGTGCTTGCATTCTTATGCCATTCCCCGTGGTCAGAAAGTGGTTCAGAGCAGATTATATGGGTTCAGAATAGAACAGTAGAGGGATGCAGGGTCAAGTATGAGTAAATGACTCCTTTTCCATGTACACAGGGTCTGTGATGGTTCAGAGAACCAGGGAATCAGTGGCATTAACACCGGTTTGTGAGCCAAACCATGTTGTAAGCAGATGTAGAAGTTTCCCAACACGGGCTTAGCGATTTAATCCAAATCAGTTTCAGATCAAAATGTAAATGCATGACAGGAGATAAGAGGGTTTAAAGAAAATCTAATGCAGAAAATGATTAAATCATGTTATCTGCAACGGATAGAAACGCAGTGTCTTGTGGGTGACACACAGCTGTAAAGAATTTTATAAAAAGATTTTCATGGATTAAATACGTTAATTATAAAATTAAAAAATAGATCTGAGGTAATAATTCAGCATTGCAAAGTCAAGTCAAGTCATCTGAATTTCTATAGCATATTTAAAAGACTAAAAGTGCCGGACAGTGCTGCACAATATAAACAATTAAAAGATACTAGTTTTAATTGCACCATCAATTCAACAAAAGATAGGGTACATATAAACCCAATTAACTTAACAATAAGACAAAAAGGAGACTGAAGAAATAAACTGAAACAGAACAAAAGACTGGACACACAATCTTTAAAATTAGAGAATAAAAAGTTATTCTTTTGATAGAATAAACTGACTTTCAGATTGGACATAATGATATGTATTGCGGTTGATTTCGTTATAAAAAGCAAAAGACAGAGTCTTGGGGCAACTATAGAAATATCCTAATCCCCTTTAGCAAGCCTCATTTGGTAGAGCAGAAACAGAGAAGAAACATCAAGTAGCCTCCACTGGACTAGATCATTATCAAGGGTGAACCTGTTGACATCCTAGAGTGGTATCCTATTTTACAGCTATGATTTTAGTGGGGCACAGAAACATTTCACTCTGGCACATGCCCCAGAAAAGTGGATCTGATGGCGCCGCTGATAGTCACGCCTGCATAGCAACAATCTGGATACACCAGTTAAAGTGTTCACAGCCCGAACAGACAAATAAGGTTTGGCCTCATATTATTTGCCGTGTGTACGCTCCCCTGTAGTCAAAAAGTAGTCCTTAACAAAGTACCTCAACGTGAGGCAAAAGGAGACCTGTATTTCACAAAAATAAGGAGATGGGGGCGGCTCATTGGGATGTGTTATCTCCAGGATCTCTATGGTAATAGAGTTGGAATGTACTTCAACTAGAAAGTATGTCAACGTAGTTAATGTAAGAGTAAACTTATAATGCTATTTAGTACACTGCAATTGACAGAATTATTTATAGATTCTTGTCGCTGTGCTATAAAGACTACTCGTATTTCTTGAACTGTTTTCAGCACTAAAAGGAGAATTAAGCAAACTAGAGCTGGAATGTACAGCTGGGGATTTTACTAAGACCTCTGCTAACTCGAAAGCAGTGTGCCTTCCAAAAAGCTGATGAAACCCTCTTGGCAAGGCTGCACCGCGCTACACTACAATGTCCAAGCGCAAGTGCTTTGTGTGCGCTGAACTCTGCAGAGTCTGATCATTCACATGTGTGCAAACACACCAAAAGGAGCTCTGCGAACACTTGCTTACAAACTTGGAGAGTACTTGGTATTTAACTAACACAAATCACACGACGTGTACATAAGTCACTCGTGACACCTGACATGAAAAAGATATAAATGTTTAGAAAGGCTTGTCCCAAAAGGCAATATTATTTTGACATTGCATGACACATTCCAGGCTGACTCGTGGATGTTGGCGCATCCTAGCAACCGCTCATTGTACAGTCATGGCCAAAAGTTTTGAGAAAGGCAATATTTTTTACCGTTTGTCAGATGTTTATATGGTATAATGAAATACAATAATAAGCATTCCATACATTTTAAAGCTAAAGTTTAAGCGAATAATTAACCCTAGATCTTCTTTAAGACTTGTAATTTGCCTACTCCTGCTGGATATCAGCTCCTGGCCAAAGTATTGAATGATAGAAACCCATTCTTGACTAATTAGTGCTTGAAGTTACCTACATTTACATCTACATTTACATCTACAGTACATTTAGCAGATATCCTTCTCCAAGCCGACTTACAACTTATAGTCTTACAATTTAAGTGATTTTGGGTTAAGGGCCTTGCTTAAGGACCCAACTGTGGCAGCTTGGCAGAGGTGGGATTTGAACCCTGGAAAATCAGGTCCAGAGACCTTAACCGCTAGGCTAACACAGTCCCTAGCAGTTTTCAATTTCTGCATTTTTGTTTGTTCACCCTCTTTTTGAGGATTGACCACAGGTTCTCAATGGGATTAAGATCTGGAAAGTTTCTCGGCCATGGCCCCAAAATATCAATGTTTTGTTCAATGGGCCACTTGGTTAACACTTTTGCCTTATGATATGGTGCTCCATCATGCTGGAAAAAAAGAATTGTACATCTCCAAATTGCTCCTGGATCATTGTTTTGATACAATTCCTTTCTTTATGGCAGTGTTCTTATACAAAATTCTGAGTGAGAAGCAGCCCCACACATGAATGCTCTCATGATGCTTCACTGTTGGCATGACACAGAACACATGGTAGCACTCACCTTTTCTTCTCTGGACAATTATTTTTCCAGATGTCTCAGTCTGAAGCAGGCTTCATCAGATAAAATAACTTTATCAGAATCCTCTGCAGTCCAATCCATATACTTCCTGCGGAATGTCACTTACAATGTGACTTTCTTGGGCACCCTGAAGCCTTCTTCACTGCAATTGAACCACTCTCCTTGAATAAATGGTTAATCAGGGTGCTAGCTAACAAGCAGCAATGTTCTTGCCTGTGAAACCCTTCTGATGCAATGCTATGAAGACTGCATGTGTTTTCTTGGAGGTCACCATGGTTACCACTAGAAAACTTAATAGCACCACTTTCATTTTAAAGCAACCATTCTGCTCTTCTAATCTGCATGATAGAATGTTATCAGATTTCTTGTCCTCAATATTTTCCCCTGAGCTAATGAGATCATCACTGAAGTGATGTCAGCAGGCCATTTTGTACGGCTTAAATACAGTGGCTGTAATAAAGTTGTGATAAGGTCATTTTCATGGCAATTTTGCAATTAATTGCAATCCATTTGATCACTCTTAACAAACTAGAGTTAATACAAATTGCCACCATTAAAACTGACGCAGCAAACTTTGTGAAAACCAAAATTTGTGCCATTCTCAAAACTTTTGGCCATAACTGTAAATGTACTTTCATACAAGCTTTAAGCTCATATGAGAGTACTAAGCTCACAAAACAGACACAAGCCAGCTGGAGTTTCTTTCAAACCATAAAGTTGTCATGATGCCTGAACGGTGTGACAGATCTTTATAACTGCTGACGTCTGCTGGAACAAACCATACACCACATACCGTAAAGGTTTATGTGTATTTACATTAGAGCTTATATAGGTGTCATTATCGGCCACTACATGAAATGATAAGTTTTAAAGTAATAATGGCAGTAGTTCTAGTTCTAAAGATGTCTAGTTCAACACCCATATGCACCCCCAGCTTTAAAGGAGAGAGTGAACCTTGTATGAGATAATGAATGAGCTCATTCTCTGGATCCAGTTATGCTTCCCCTCCTAGACAGCTGTGTGTGTTCAGTCTACAAGTATTTTTGAAATTACTGTACTGGGGAAAGACATTCTGTATTTCTCAGTTTGCATTGTACTTTTTAAACTACTTTACACTGTAGTACTTGGTTCTCTAATGGTCAGGACCCCCACAGGACCAGCACAGATCAGGAACTATTTGGGGGTGGATTAATCTCAGCCCTGCACTGACATGGTGATAGTGTGCTAATGTGTGTTGTGCTGGAATGAGTGCCGCTGTAGTTTTTAAACAACTCAGTGTCACTGCTGGATTAAAAACAAGTCCTACAGCTGAAAATATCCAGCCTCCAGCATCCTTTAAGCAGTGTTCTATAAGCACTGATCAAGGATTGTTAGGTAACACAAAGTATGCAATGATGGCTAAGTAACACAAAGTATGTAATGATGGCTAAGTAACACAAAGTATGCAATGAGCTACTGTCTCTGACTTTACTACAAGGTGCAGCAATATGGTAGATGTGTCTAATAAAATGAAAACTAAGTGAACAGTGTTTAAAAAGTCCAGCAGCACTACTGTGTCCAGTTGTACCAGTTCAACACACACTAACACTGCACCACCACATCAGTGTCACTGTAGTGCTGAAAATAATCCAATACTCATTGACATAAAAAAATAACAAATAATGAAGGTGTTGTTGGGATCAAATTAAACCTGGATTCAATATGAGATATGGTTGAGGTACACAGGTCCTGTATGGTATTCTTCAGCACATTTGCCCAGAGGTGTTGAGGTGTTACAACTGGGACTGTAGATCCTAAACATTCTTAGCTGGTCCCATAACTGCTCAATTGGCGATCAGCATGGTGTTTGGGCCTGGGAAACCCTTGGAAACCCTTACTGTGTGTTGGCGAACATTATCCTGCTGAAAAATTCCAGTTGGAAGTTATGCCTTGAGAATCAACACACGTGGTCGCAGGATGTGGTGGTCTTGCACACATTGCTGTCCCTTGAATTACTTCTAGGGGTGACAATTTTCACACGCAATGGCTCTACAGATCTTCACACAGAAGCAGTTGGGGCATTGTGTTGCTCCACAGCAAAGGAAGGATTGACACACTCATCACAAGGTCTCCATGGATGGCCATCAATGGCAGGACACATAATGGGTAAACGCCTTGAAATGGGCAGACACAGGGGTGTGTTGAACAGGTGCCATCAGTATCTAGATGGTGGACAGTGCAACTGTGGGTTTATTCCACAAAACAGAAACTATTCCTCCTACTGGCGTCCTGTCATGGGCAGGCAAATAGATCTGGATCCACAGTGACACAGGCCAGGAAGAGCAGCTTTAAAAAGTGATAAGGAACATATGGATATCATTGTGTGTCCACTTTGTTTTGTCTATGTAGTGTTTTTTTGTACCCATGGTGGCCTCTGATTAAATAAAATGTGAAAAAAACCCAAAAATTTTCCGCTCATCGCTCTGCAACTTGCGCAATGCAGTTGCATTTTGGGAGTTTCCCGAAAAGCTGGGGAATATCAAACCTCCCTCCCAGACCAGAGTTTGTGCAAGTGTAAGTGTGTCAAGGAGAGGCTGAATTAAATAGACCGCGCTGACCCGGGCACTTGCTTCATTCTTGTGGGAGATGATGGCTAGACAAATAGAAGACACCCACACCCTTAAACGCAGACACAAACACACAACTATGTCCCACACTGTCTGTGAGACCTTCACTGCAACAACATAGAGAAATGCCACAATGCAACGCACATTAACAATGACGTTTACGTTAATCTCTTCCTCAAACCTTTGGCCCAAAGAAGCGTTTAGCAACTGGTATACATTCCATTTTACAGAACTGAAAAGCTTGGGAAAGTCATTTGTGTAAGACCGGTTTATTTTTGCTGCAGAGGGTGTGTTAGTGTGGGGGTGTGTTTACATGTCCATCCTGTGTGCGTGATAATGCATACGTGCATGTCTAGAGCAGGGGTCTCCTGAGAGAAAATCTACGGCCTGCTTTCTCCTCTGTATGCTTCCTTCCTTCAGTCTGTCTGCGTTTCAGCAAAGAAGGGTCACTTCTAAGTTACTGATCTGTTGCTTTGCACATTCTGTCTGTCCCTTTTTCTCCAGTCATTTCTTGTCCGTGTCTTGGCTGGATTGAGACGAATTAATTAATGAAAATATCAACAAAAAAGTAACAGCCCGAAAACAAAGCAATAGTATGTCTGAAATGTCTTAAACAGTTTTTTACAAATATGATACGTACTGTTGTTTTCACACCACAACACACCTTTATCGCCATTTGGCTTGCTCATTAAAGAAAATAGAATCCAATTTGTGGCAATTTCTCATGCATCAATGTAAAGCTGCTTTGTGACAATGTCTATTGTAAAAAGCGGTATACAAATAAAACTGAATTGAATTGAATTATTATTTGCTCAAGGTTTTTCATTTATCCAGGGCAATTAACAACACCACAAAAGAAGTGGCAATATTCACATCAATCCGTTATAATATAGCCTTCCAAAGAAAGGAAAGTGAAACAAAACAGCTCCTATAAGAAGAATTTATGTTACTACTCCCAAGTTAACAAGATAAAACACATACCCACCCCCACCAATCTCAAACTCACCCCCTAAGGAAGAAGTAAAAATAAATAAATTAATTAAATAAACAGAGAATGTACATACCAGAAAAGAGTGAAAGGTCAGTTAAAAACCCTGCCAACTTCTGAATGGTTTGCCAGTAGTACCTCTGATTAAGTATTGTGCCTTTTCAAAAATTAGAAATGATTTGGTATGTTTTTGCCACTAATAAACTGTTCGTTGTTTAGCAGGTTTCCAGATTAGTATTCAACGATGCCAAAGCCAGAACAGCCAATGGCTTAGTATAAACCCAGTGCAGTCCATACAAAGTCCATGCCTTAAATTTGAGCATGGTATCTATCACACAAATCATCAATGCTGGGATAAATTTTATTTCAAGTCTAGCTTTACAAAAGTGGACTCTATGTACAAAATTAAATTGAATCGACCCAAAACAAACACATGCTGAGCTTATTGGTATCTATACCTATCTATATTCCACTTCCACCAGGATTATGGAAAATCTACACAAACCCAAATAAAGTCCTTAGAATAAGTGGGCAAGTGTGTAGGTCATGCACAGACTAAAAAAGTTATTTGAATTTGTTTGAATTCCAGTAACTGGTATACATGCTTTGAGAAATCCAATGGCTGGAATACAAATCCTGCTTTATTTATGGAATTTCTTAATTTACTTCTTAGTGCAATTAAAATGTTGCCTGATTCAATGAGAAAAAAAAGCCCAATGGGTTAGGGTTAGGTCAATGGAACAATAGCCCAAATAAAGAACAAAAGTTTACAATAAGTGGACCTGGCAAGTGTGTAGGTCATGAGCTGACTGAGAAAAGCGAATGAAATCTGATAACTGCTGTACATGCTATGAGAAATATGATTACCGGGGTAAAATGCAGCTCACGATCAGATTTCTGAATGGAGTATGCAGTTTACATGGCAACTTGAATAATCAGATAACTGCAGAAGTATGTGATGTGCTGTTTCTGTGTGTGTGTGTGTGTGTGTGTGTGTGTGTGTGTGGAGGGTGGGGGGTAGGGTTCAAGGATGGCATTGGGGGTGGCAAGTTATGCACAAAAAAATGGATATAGGGGGTAACTGTATATCTACACAGTTCACCTATTCATCCAAAACCTACATCATGGGCATCCACAGGAATGTGAATGAATGCAAGCATGGAGGAAACTTCGATCCCGTTCTTCTGTAGTGTTATCAGCAAAATTCCTGCTTCTTCAGAGGCTGGTGTCTCTGACTTTATCTGGCTCAAACCCCATACTATCAACCCCCCACACACTTACCTCTCAGTCAGCTGCCACAACGCCTGTATCTCAGTCTAACCCTGAGTTCCTCAGCAGGGTGGGTCTTTCGCTCAACACAGTCGGCAGCAAGGCTTTAAAACTATGGGAGCATACCAGACATAGTATACATCTTGCCTGTGCGGTGCTGACATCTCTGTGTAACGGCGTCTTTCTGCCATCTTATAGCATAAACACTGAGACCTTTGCCGACAAAAGCAAACAGATGTCCATGGTGAGAAACCCAGATAAAGACCAGCAGCACAGCCTCAAGTAAGAAAGAAATAGGATGGTTACCCAAACTTATTAAACATACAGAGCCTGCCAGCATGACAGAAACCTGTACTAGCATTTTGTAATGAATAATGTAAGACTCTTTCATCTTCCTGAGGCCTGACAGTGCCCTCTGATTGATGCAGCATAAGGTTACTATGCACAGCCAGTGGACAGGTCATGATGGACTTTATTAAAGATCAGCAGCTCCTCTGCATTGAAAGTCGTCTCGAATTTCCCAATGCACGGCAAGATAAGTTCATTTAAGGCCCCTCTGAAGCTCCACTGGGTCATGGCTCGCTAAATATTTTCGGAGGGAAACAGCTCGGTGGTCTGTCAAGAGTTTAAAGGCGGCAAAAGAACAAATAAACAGAGGCCACTCCAGCTGTAGGCAGAGCTGTGGAGATAGGTAAAATGACCTACTGCTGAGGTTTGGACAGGACAGAGTCAGGAGAAAGTAAGGCCTTCTTGATGCTCTCAGGAGGAACCAGTGTCAAACCTGAACCGTTCTTACAGGGTTTACATTTTGGCTCCAGAGTAAGTCATTTTCCTAAAATGCTGCACCATTACAGCAACTCTAGTCACTCAGCGCTAAAAGCTAGCGGTGTATGATATGTATCGGCCACAATAGCACCTTAAATGAGATGACATTATCGAGTAGGTCACTGCCTTTAGAAAAAAACTGACAAAAACATGCCTTAAGATTTCAAATTCTCTGTGTCTTGTAGACAGGTAGGACAGATTACTGCGTATGTGGATGCGGATGCACATGAGTGCATACAGTGTAATAAAATATTGATTTGAACGACTACATCAGAACGGACTAAAGTCCGAATAAGTGGATTATATTAGAGCTAACGTGATTTACTACAATGTATTCACCCTTTCATAATAGTGCTTAGTACCTATCTTTATTGCAGTGCGTACTTAATCTCATTCTCCACCATGCTTCCTCGGACCCCAAGGTACAACCTCATTTACACCTCAATTCATGAGTTTTGCTTGAAGGGAAAGAACACAAATCTTAAACAGCCTTGAGGAACCTGGGTTTGACACCCCTGGCGTACGTCATGTGAGATAAGTGGCACTGTGACAGTTTTCAGCACAGCCTTAATGATCCAGCTTCTGTGGTTTAGTCTGTATGGGACCATCATAACATCTCTGGTCACAACTCCACTGTGTAATACCTGCTCCTTCAATGATCTGCAACCTAAGTGGAAATAAACTTTCTCTTATCCACCTCATACGTTCACTTAACCACACACACACACACACACACACACACACACACACACACACACACACACACACACACACACACACACACAC
>JAUZSU010122320.1:0-18020 GCA_034780255.1 Parotocinclus maculicauda
CTGGATGCTTAAATTTCCTTCGGGATCAATAAAGTATCTATCTATCTATCTATCTATCTATCTATCTATCTATCTATCAACACAATATTAATAATTTAACCTAGGAGAGTTTAAAACTATCTGACCAGTAGTAGAATAAGGTTAGTCTGTGTTGGAATTCATCAGATACTGGGATGGAATTGCTGCCACACATGTAGGTATGTTGATCTTAAGAAAATGTGGAGTGATCTTTTTCCACTGTTGTATATTTAGAGATATTGGTATAAAGGGATTGCACTCTTTCCAGCAAGGCTATAGCTAGTAGATAAGAAGAAATATGGTGACAGCTCAGCAGTGTATATTGGGTGAAGTGCATGCGTCAGATGCCTCCTGGGGATTATATAAAACAGATGGATAGCTTTTATTAAGTATGCGGCCCTTAAAATGGCTCTGAGTGGGATTTCAATAAGCTAAATAAATGTTTGCCTTAACACTTCCACCATGTGTTGGGTACTCCTGTTTTGCTATTTTTGTTATGCATGGTATTACAAAAGGCTTGGTAATTATTATGAATACAGTACATGGGTTTTCTTTTGGGAAAGGCTCTATTTATGTGAGAACAAAAATGGTTGATAGAAACTTTAATGATTTGTCTTCATGAATCAGGAATATTAAAAGTAGGATATTTTCTTTCCGTTCCCTCATTTCATTATGACATATTGCAACAAAGATTTATAGAAACTTTAATGATTTGTCTTCATGAATCAGGAATAATAAAAGCAGGATATTATCTTTCCCTTCCCTCATTTCATTATGAAATATCGCAAAAAGATTTTAAAGCATCTTTTTTCATTAATACTATACAAATCCACAAGAATCTTTGATGCATAACGTTCTCGGTTGCTGGCTGAAGATATATGCATGAATCAACTTTTCTTTAATGAGGGTAATATTTAAATAAAACATATTGCAACCCAGATTTTGTAATGTGCTGTAAAAAAGGAAAGCTTTTGCACACAAATGAAGCCCACAGCATCTTCACCAGCCTATATGTACTGTAGTGCAAATGTTTTACCCCATCTTGTGCCTCGTGTTTTTATCCCCTGATGCACCTTTGTGATTTACCCTCAGTCTCAGGCATCTGTCTCAGGAAATGGCTCACTCCTAATTTTCTTTGGCCACAGAAATCTTTTTCTCATTGGGTTCTGCGTTGAGGAGTCAATGCAATGATTTGGCAATTACTCTTTAATTGCACTTAGTTGAGCAGATGAATGAAAGTGTAAATACCTTTTAGAACAGATGTAATTGTTTTTATTGCTTATTGGTGCTGTTTAACCGGTGGTAAATAAGCATTGATTGGACAATTATCTGTCTTCATGTCAAGTCAAGCCACTGAGACAGGTTAACCCTTACTGCAACTGTTTCCTCTTGTAATGAAAAGAAGGGGATAAAAAAGTTGAATGTGATACAACGTAAGAACTATTAATCAGTCCACTTAACTTCTAATACATTCAAAGTACTGAATCTGTTGGTTGGACACCACAACCCTTCTGGCCTCTACCTACTAAGACATAACAAATTGTGCCTGCAGGAAGCCCATCTCAGGGCAGCAGGCACCAGAAGGACTCGGACCTGGGTGACAGTGGTGGTGGTCTAAGTGACTGGCTCTTGAGGTATTGTTGACAATCCAACCTCACTTCCTGCCATGTCCTTATCCACAATATCCTCATACTCATACTGCGTTATGGTCAGATTCTACCAATGAGAGCCCGTACTGAAACATCAAAATCTTCAGGTGTGATTTCATCTCAGATAATGATTACCAGATATCCTGAGTCTAAAAGCCTGAGTTGGCATGTGGTGTGTAGTTCTGAATTTAAGAATCTGTCCACACTTGGCCATTTTATTTTCGAATTTCCTCCATCACTGAGCAGTTGTGATATATGCCTTCTAATTTTGTTTGACATCATTCAAAATATATTTACTTTGCTACCCTGCTACTGAACCTCTACTTAGCATGTCATGCTGTCCCTTCTCTTCAGCATGCATTTATGACCAGTTAGTATGATGTAAAAGTTGCATTAATTCTGACCTTTTCATTCATGTATCATGACCGTTTATCAGATATGCACATATTAATTATTTAATTTTTGTGAGCAGTATATATCAGATCTAACATGACATATAAAATCTGCCTATGTGGAATTTGGAAAGATCAGATTGTTGTGTCCACGCAGCTCTGAAAATTCACATTGAGGCAAACTTTTTTTTTTTTTCAGATTTGTCACTTCAGGGCAAGATTTTTAAATTTGATCCTGGCTGCAGCAGAAAACCAGTTACATAAAAAGAGTTTGATTGGTTGTGATCCAGTAGTGCACAGCATTCTGAATGCTCTGTGGTGCAGAAATGAAACATGAAGGCAGACCAGCAAGCAAAACCTTGTAGTAAGTGAGTTTAGAAATATGAGAAGCTGGTTAAAAATGACATTTGTTTTGATGTTGTACACAAAGGTGTTGTCTAATATCACACCAATACTTTTTGCTTTGATGGGCAGGTAGATAGTGATGTGGGACTGTGGTGGCCTAGTGGTTAAGGTAAATCCAACCTCTGCAACAGTTGGGTCCCTGAGCAAGGCCCGTAACCCACAATTGCTTGGATTGTAAGACTGTATTAATTGTAAGTCGCTCTGGATAAGGGCGTCTGCTAAATGATGTAAATGTACTAAATGTAACATCCAAGTTTACTAAGAACTGGGTTGTTTTTTTATTCTTAATGTTATATTTATACATTTTTGGTTGTAAAACAATTGTGTGTTCTTTTCTGATTGCAGACTCTGCCCACAACTCAGTATGAGTTGGAGATTGTGGCTAAGGACATGGCAGGAAGTGAAGTTGGATTGACGGGCACTGCCACTGCAACCATCACCATCACGGACAGGAATGATCATGCTCCTGAGTTCACACACTCACTGGTAAGAATGAGACATCATTTATCTTATTGTATATGAGCTTAAAAAAAGCAGTTAGTCATGCATTGTTCAGTTGCTGCTAACTTTTAAAATGTAAAGTACGTTTTGTTTCTCCACATACATTGAAACATCAGAAATTGAGCTTACTTGATTCCATTTGAACTCAAATTAAACTTAAAATTCCCCAAAAAAACATAATGTAAATAGGATTCATCCATTCACACCTTCTAAATGATTTTTAAACCTATATTTCTACGAAATTATTGGTTAAAAGCACAAATAAATATGTAATACAATAATAATAATAATAATAATAATAATAATCAATAATGCATGAAACAAGTGAAATATAAACACATAAAATAAGTGAAAATATTATTACTGGGACAGCAGCACCGAGACTACAGGGGTATTTGCAATCACAGCCTTAGACTGATATAATATATAAAATATAATAATATAATATTGTACACATGAAATGTCTATGATCGCACTCTAGCTCTTCTTCTCCTATTTGGTTTTATGGTGATTAAAATAACCATATTGATGCATTATTGGCATTGACTGGACTGGGATAGGTTCATCTTCTTTGAAAGATTGTATCTTTGAGTGTTTTATTCAGGGTGCCCATATTTGAAGACTAAAGTTTTGTTCGAATTTGTTCCACTGTGTATTAGTCTGCATTTTGCAAAATAAGCAGTATAAAGTGTTTGTTTACATCCAAGTGCTTGGTAATCAAGCGTGCCCTGAGATTCTGCAAGGACATCCTCAAAATAATCGTTTATTAACCATGAGACTGAATAGAATTAGCATGCACATGCTCGTGTGTGTGGATTTATGTATGTGGTACCACATGCAAAAAGAGCTACATGCATATGCTTAAAAAGCAGTCTTGCCAATATGCAGATAATGAGCAGGAAGGCCAATCAGTCCCTGGCACAATTATTTTTGCTGACATGGCTGAATATAGACTGAAGGTGACACAATGTAATTAGTTGATGATCTATAATTATTCATTACCGGTTAGACCAGAAACTCATGCTAATTATCAGACTAACAAGCAATTGTTCAGTTTGACACCAGGGGCAACATTTTACAGTATATAAATAGCAAATGAGGTACAATAAAAAATGTTGAGGAAAGAAGAAGCCTATCCTAGGTATTGTTATGGTGAGTCTTCTGACTTCTGCTGAAGGAAGAGTGAGAAAGGCATTCTGACTGTTTCTGATCTGGGGAGCTGATTCTACCAATGAGAGCCTGTATTGAAACATCGAAATCTCAAGGTGTGATTAGATCTCAGATAAGGATGTACTAGATGCCCTGAAGCTGAAGGCCTGAGTTGGCATGTGGTGTGTAGCTCTGAATTTAAGAATCTGTCCACACATTTTATTTGAAGACTTTCCTCTATCACTGAGCAGTTGTGATATATATCTTCTAATTATGTTTGCATAGAGACATCATTCCAAATATGTTTACTTATGTTTACTTTACCTGCCACTGAACATGTCATGCTGTCCCTTTTCTTCAGCATGCATTTATGACCAGTTAGCATGATGTAAAAGTTACATTAATTCTGATCTCAGAGTTTTCATTCATGTATCATGACCATTTATCAGATATGCACTGCTTATAAAAATTTTGTGAGCAGTGTATATCAGATCTAAGGTGTCATGGCAAAGATGATGGAAATATCAGATTTTTGTGTCCACACAAATTCATATTAAAGCAAACTTTTTTTTTCAGATTTTTCACTTCAGGGCAAGGTTTTTAAATTTGATCCTGGCAACAGGAAGCCAGTTACATAAAAATAGTTTGATGGGTTGTGATCCAGTAGTCCACAGCATTCTGAATGCTCTGTGGTGCAGCAATAAAACATGAAGGCAGACCAGCAAGCAAAACCTTATAGTTAGTGAGTTTAGAAATATGAGAAGCTGGTTAAAAATGACATTTGATTTTGATGTTGTACAGAAAGGAGTTGTCTAAAATCACCCCAATACTCGTTGCTTTGTTGTGCAGGTGGATAGTGATACCATCCAAGTTGACTGAGGGGTCTTTGCTGGGGAGATACAGTAGATCAGTTGAGATTTGGCCAGCTTGAGCTTCAGAGCTGTCAAAAAGGCAGTTAGATTCCCTGTATTAAAAACTGTAAGATGGATTAAATAATGGAAAGTCAAATTGAGTATAATCTGTGCAGCAGGGATCTAATAACTGAGCCAAAATAATGTACTGCATCTGTACCTGAATCTCAAATGTGATTACAATATATGGACAAAAGTATTGGGATACCGACACATTACACTTGAAGCGGCTTTTGTAAATCATGTTGTAAATCCACAGGCATTATTATAGAGCTGGTCCTCCTTTGCTGCTATAAAAGCTTCCACCTTTCTGTGAAGAATTTCTACAAGATTTTAGATTTAGTTTGTAGGATTTTTGCTCATGCACTTAGAAGAGCATTTGTGAGGTCAGACATTGATATTGGATGAGAGACCCTGGCTCTCAGTCTCCGCTCTAGTTCATCCCAAAGGCGTTTTATGGGATTGAGGTCTGTACTGGCTAACCATTGCTTTTTAGAACCAACTGTTCCCACAAACTGTTCCCACAAAGTTGTAAGCACACATTTGTCAAAAATGTCTTAATATGGTGAAGCATTAGGATTTTCCTTTACTGGAGATAAGGGGCATAGGCCAACCTTAAAAAGCCATAATACTGTCTCCTAGACAATAGTAATATGTCTTTTAGTTCAGTATTGCCAAATTGCAGACAGACTGGGAAAGTTCTCCAGAATTTGCCAAACCAGACTTATCCATCAGACTGAGAGATGGAGAATCATGATTTGCCTGTCCATAGAACATGCTTCCACTGCTCCAAAATCCAATGGCAGCATGCTTTACACCACTCTATCTGAAGATTGGCGTTGTGCTTAGTGATGTAAAGTTTGCATGCTGCTCAGCTGTGGAGATCCAGAGGTCTGTAATTATTTGGTTACTGAATCAGCAGAGCGTTGATGACTTTTATGTACTTTGTGACTTAGCACTTGGCTGAGTTTCTGTGGTTTGCTTTCACTTTTTAATAACAACACATTTTGTGGAATATCCAGTAAGTAAGAAATTTGCCTTGTTACAGTGATGGCCTCCTATTGGAGTTCCATGCTTGATTTAAGTCGTTCGCATGTTTGTAAAGGCAGACTGTATGAATAGGTGCTCAGTTTTATACACCTTTAGCAATGGGACTAAAGAAAACTTGAATTCAATAATTAAGAGGCATGTCCCAGTACTTTTGTGGTATTTCTCCACAGTATTTATGAATCTATCCATTAGCTCTTCACTGCTTGATGTGACAGAGGATCTCTTTCACTGATTTAAAATTGTTGCAGTTATTATGAAAAGCTTCAAAACTACTTTGATTAAAAGGTGTTGAGACAACTGTTTAGGTGAGCAGTGCCTGTTTTATTAATTAAAAATATGGCCAGATTGGATACTGCAGCCCAGAGCCTCAGTGCTGGTTTTGTAGCATTTAGTGAGAGACATTCTCCTGGGCTCTTCAGTTATCACAAACACACTCTCAGCCATTTCACTCGCTCTCATTCGCCTCAGGTTTTCACATAGATAGGCAGAGTGAAAGCTGGCAGCACATCCATCACTGCAGTCTGAGATGCAGCTCATTGACAGCTGTGATTCACACATGCCCAGGTGATTGACTGGATCTCACACACATGCTGTTGTCCTCTGTGACCTTTCCCTTTTAAAATAATTGTAATGAAATTCAGATGGCTTGCCCTATACAGAGCACAACTGTGTAGACCATGTTTGTGTTTGCACTGGGTCAGTATAGATACTTTAAAACATACTGGCAGAGAGCATCCTTTAAGATGTAGACACAAGGGAAGGCCAGTGATGCGTTTGTTTCTGAAAATGCCACCATTGCACTTTGCAGCAAGAGAGATCGAGCATGCAGGATAGCAGGACAGGAGAGTGTGATACAGACCCACTCAAGGCGACTTATGTGCATTTGTTAATGGAAATGCCCTGACTTATGTCAGGGTCTCAAATCTATCAACTTATCCTGCTCCATCTTGGTCCCATGATGCATGGATGTGTCCGGGGCCTTAGTTGATGTATGTGGGCTTTTTGTCAGTGCACTGCTAATTTACCCAGGCCTTTGCAGTCTTCTCCAGTTTCTCATCCTGTTTTAGATCGGTTGAAAAATGGCCTGTGAAAAGAAGAAAAGACCTTAATATTTGATTAGACGCTTTATGGCTGGTATAGCTGAAAAGCTATAGGCTTAAAAAAAGTGAGCCCTGCATTTGTGTGGAATTTCTGATGTGAAAACCAAAGTCTGTACATCTGTACAGACTAGTTCAGGGATTCCCAAAGCTATTTTTATTAATCTGTGAAGGTAAGAACTGCCACATGGTTCCTCTGTGACAGAGTATCAGACACCGCCTCTGGCAGTGCAAGGTAATAAGGCAGATATATATGACTGGAGGCGGTCAGTAATTCTCTATTGGCTCATTCTCTATTGCTAAGTTTATAGACACCCATGATCTCTAGTTTGGCTTATATTGATAATGAATGGTAGGTGAGCAATTGTACCATGGCTTTCAGAAACTTAGTTTCCGGAAGGTGAAGCTTAAAAGCAGAAGCTGAAAAATGTACTCTGTTTTTTTTCCTTAAAACAGGAAAATAAAGGTATGCACCATTTAAAAACCACATTACATTCTGTACAGCAGGACTCTGACTGGAACATTGCCATATTTGCAATATTTTTTGCTATTCTTGTGTAACGTTGTTGCTTTTTTTGTTTTTTGCAAGAAAACCGTGCAAGCAAAATGGAAATGTGTCAGAGATACTCTGAAGACATGACTGATTCCAGACAATACAGATAATATACATGTAGTGGCAGTGCTTAATTTGTCATATATAATGTTAGGGATCGCCAAGAGTACCGTGATCCTGCAAGTGGGAATTAAGTGAAAGGACCTGAAATGAATAAACACACCTATAGTTCCTTCAAAATCGAATAGCTATATAAATGAAAAAGACATTATCTAAATCTGTTGTCTTCCCCTTCCCCTTGTTCGTGAGCTCTCCTAATCTGTGAACCCGCAATACTTGAATGAGCTGTTTGTGTTTTTGGAATTGAGTATACACATAAATAAGTATCATTTAGTTAAAATTTGTTTATTAATACTGATCATTTCCATTTCTTTTGATGTATATAAACACAGAGGTGCTAGGACTACACATCTGCTCTGGAACATTTATTTATTTATAGTAGCGCTAGGAACCTCTAGGAAGTTCTAGTAGTTTTTGGAATTTGACTACAGAGACCCATTATTCATTCAGCCACAAAGTTATCAGCTGGAACTCATGTTGGCAGTAAGTCCTGACTTACAGTCAGGTACTAATTTATCCATAAACAGCCTGAAGGGGTTAAGGATAGGACTCCATCCAGACCAGTCTGTCAAGATGGTGAAGGCCTAATGTTGTTGTGCTTTATATCACATTCGCTAATGCTTATGTCGTACATGACATGTAGGATGTTTTCTCAGGGTAGCCAATTCATGCTGCTTTTGGTAAGCTCTTCTTTCTTGGCCAGGCTTATTGGTCAAGCTGCTGGGGGCATTTGGAGATTGGGCATTTTTCTTAATGATTTGCAAACTCATCCTTTGACATTGCCATGGTGAAAGTACCTGAACTTATCAAGATAATTCTACTGTTCATTAACAAAGCTTTCATGGTTGCATGCTTGATTGTATGCACTTGTTAGCAATATATGTGGCTAAAATAGACCTGTTCACTAGTAAGAAGAGGGGTCTTGTAATTTTCGTCATGTACTATATTTAACAAGAATTTGATGGTTTGACCCAAATAACCACAGTTTCTCTATATGTAGTCATATGAAACTGTTTGGGCATATGTTACATTTTACAACCATTTCTTATGGATCTTTTTAAGTGTAATACATTACTGTAAAGTTAAGTACATACATTTTTTTTTTTAAAAATTGAAAAAAAAGAAACAATAAATTTGGCTTAGGCAAAAGTCTGGGCACTTTTCCAGGCGATCCATTAGTGAATGTGTAAGGACCCAAATCTTAGTTGACTTGTTAATAGCTTATATTATAGATCATCATTGATGTAATATATCATAGTATGCTGCATTTAGATTATATTGATGTAAGGTGAACAACAAATTGATGATTTTATGACATTTTGTCTTTATTACCATCTCTTCTTGACTACTGCATTTTTCTTCATTACACAACTTGTTAGAGAGTTGCATCATGATGCACTCACCAAGTCAGAAATCCTAACAGCACAGTTCTTCAACTTTCTTATAGCTCTTTTCATGATGCTTTGAAGATGCTTATCATCTTGGAATAACTGCTATGAAAATTTGCTGCTCACTGCTCCATATTCCAGATTTCAGGAGGTCACAATAATCTGATTATGGCATAAATGGAAGCCATTAATGGTAGTGCTGTAATGTTGTTTTCAATTTAATATCTTACTATATAGCCATATTTTGGTTTAAAGAGCTTGAAATTGCATTAGATTTTTATTTTTCTCATTTAGAAAGTGCAACCAACAAGAGTTCTGGTATAAACATCATACATATTGAGTAAATCAATTTTAATTCACTCAGCGGGACATTTGTCAAATCCACATGCTCGTTAACAATGCTACTCATCCAAAAATGTGAGTCATCTGGCTGTAGCTGAGTATAAAATATTGAAGATATCAAGAGAGTTTGGTGTGGTGTGTCTCCAGAATGAATACTGTTGCCAGACGTGGTTGTTTCAGTATCAATGAAACAGATGGTATTTTGCAGTTTCACACAACCTAGTCTTGCGAATTTCCTCACAGTTGCGCAATAAATGAAAAACAATTGAGTGAGCAGCAGTTATGTGGGTGAGAACGCATTGTTAATGGGGGAGGTCAGAAGACATTAGCCAGACTGTTTAAAATATTCAAATAACAGCCTTGATGTGTAGGCTTTTCTTTAACTTTGCTAAGTTATGTTCCTGTTAACTACAGTGTGGCGAACCATTACATTAATAAGCCAAAAATGTCTGCTGTGCTGAATCTCTATTCCAAGCCCTCACTGTAGGCTGATCACAACAGAATGGATGTTTACATGTACTTTTAGCTAGCTCTTTTTTTTAGCTCTTTGTAGCAGATGCCATTATCCAGAGTGACTTAGAAATAAGACAGCATTACAATCCAAGCAAATTTGGATTTAAGGCCTCACTTAAGGATTAAACTGTGACAGCTCTCAAAGGTGGAATTTGGACTCTGGACTTTCTGGTCTACAGTTCAGTACCGTGTGCACTACAGTACAGCATCAGTGCACACCTGTAAACACATTTCTTTACAACACTTAGGAGCAAGTTAACACTAAAAGGTAATGTAGGGAACCATGGGGGTCTTAACTACCACACAAACCATGGAAATGCACAAACAGAAGTGGTTGACTAAAAAAACGTAAAATGTAACGTAAAAATGTTACCCACTTACTGTTGCTTCAGGAGAAAGAAGCTTCTTGTTTTCATTCCACCATGTCCCAGAAAGGACTGAATGGCTTAGCAATGATCTCCACTGAGCAAAGAGTCTGTAGATCATGTAGGACATAAGTAAGACTTTCACTCAAACCAAAACCAGGATCATTTCAATTCTGACTTCAGTAAGACGATAAAGGTTACAGTTTACTTAAGGCCAAAGTAATGCCCCTGTCATGAACAAGTGACAAGCGATATGTGAATTTAACTGTTCATAGTCACAGACAAATTATAATGCAACAGTAACATTTAAATCTTAATATAAGTATACATCCCTATGATACACCATCTCCCAGCATCTTTATCACTTTACTTTAGTTAAACTATGTATCTGAAAAAGTGTGGATCAATTCATGAATGCAGATTCAGATGCAGAAGTTCTCCAAAAGTACACAAAATAAACCAAGTAAAGTGAAGGCGAACAGTTCTTGTGACTGGACATTGGTCTCACATAAATCATAATCCTATGCTTTGGTCCTACCAATGATTGTTCCTTAGTGCTGTCTCTGTATTATTTCTGAATTGTGGCCTAGACAGTTGTAAAATTGCTTTAATATAATGCTCTGCAAGATATAAATAAATTGGCTTGATATTCCACTATGGAATCTTCATGTTGGTCATCCTAACTGGCTAACATCCTCCAGCTCCATGCGAATCAATGCAGGCACACTAACACTGTCACCATAGTAACCAATCTGGCTATGCCAGTGGAAAAGACCAGAGTCCAAAGAGAAAGTCAGATTTGATTTCATGTCATTTGAAATGAGGACACTAAATCTAAAAGTCATTTTTTTTATTAAAACAAAAAGACTTCTGCATGTAGGCACAGTGACATGCCTTCTGTGGCTCAGAGGACAGGATACTGAACTGTTGATTGGTGGGAAAGAGAGAGAGGGAAAAAAAATCCTTCAGATGCACTCACTAGGTAAGATCAGGAACTGCTA
Organism: Parotocinclus maculicauda; assembly: GCA_034780255.1. NCBI lineage: Eukaryota > Metazoa > Chordata > Actinopteri > Siluriformes > Loricariidae > Parotocinclus > Parotocinclus maculicauda. The sequence continues at coordinate 11,455 of JAUZSU010122320.1, forward strand.
GTCTTGACATCAATCCTTCCCAGTGCCACCCCTGCTAACCCATCTGCCAGGTTCTGCTACTTGAGTAATTGTATACTGCTCCCAAAAATATTTCAAATGTATTTCAATGATATTTCAAAATGTATGTTTCCAAATGTGTACCGAAGGAAAAGCTTTGCTAAGAAGATAAATGCAGGCAGAATTTTCAATTCATGCTTTTCATGCTTCTGTCCTTGGGCATGAGCATTTTCTTTAATCTCGTCTCGGCGGACTAATCACACCTGCGGTGCTCGTTCTAATCACCAGAGCTTGGGTCGCCTTTGTTTTCACCTGACATTTTCATGCAGTGCTTTTCGGCTATGCCCTATGAAATGCTGCTTGACATTTCTCTTCCTCAAAAACAAATATGTGCAGTGTGTGTGACAAGAAAATGAGTCGCCACACAGTGATCATTTTCACCGGGGGCAGTTAGTCCCTGAGCGATGATGTTATTAGCATAATGCCAAACCTATCTGTCCTTCCTCCATTATCACTTCTTCCCCTAGCTACCCCTTCACTGTTGCATTCCTGCACTGGGCTGATGAAGAAGGGGAGGCTGGAAGCTCAACTCAACAGTATTCCTCTGGATATGCAGGCTTCAACCCCTGACACCCCATGATAACTGCTGGGTTGTTTCTGATGAGCCACTTCCAAATATGGGAGCAGCCACCGATCCTGCTTATCACCCCTGCCAGTCTGGGAGAGTGACAGCTAATCTGAGCTCGCGCGCTCCCCTGCAGTGATGGCAAGAACCTTGCTCTATCAAAATGCTAATGACATTAACAACGTTGGCTCTGGCTACGCATTATGGCCTGAGTCCAATCCTGGCAACCATCAACGAGACGCATTGATCTGATACACTTGTTTGTTAGTCAAATGAATATTGGAGCTAATGTTCGTCACTGGGAACGTAAGTGTAGAGGCACTTCATTACCAGCTTTGATTTTACACCTCACGTCATACTATATGGTATCATATTAAAGGGTAGTTTTTTTAGGGATATGAAACATTTTAGCATTGGTTAGAGATACAATGCCTCACAGGGTTCCAGCTTTAATTCTCACCTCCGGCTTATTTTTGTGCAGGGTTTAAAAGTTCTCTCTGAATCTCTGACTTCCTTTCATTTCCCCCCAAAAAAACATGTCAATATGTGGATTTTGTAATCTAAATAGCCTTAGGTATGAATCAGTGAGTGTAATGCCCTGCAGTGGTCTGGCTTTCAACTCCCATTGTTTTAGGATTGGCTCCAGACCCACTTTAACCCTTTCCTATGTAGTGTGGTAGAATGGAGGTGTTGTGGACCTGGAGCTGTTTTAGGTTCAAGGCAGCAATATGTCAGGAAAAAGCGTTCACGCCATTGCAACATGCTGCCACATTACATTGTAAGTAGAAAGTATAGAAGGTTAGTCACCCTGTATCTCCATTTTCCTCCCATCTCCCAAAACATTGCAAGTAGAGCCACTACTTTATCTATAACCCCAAATCAGAAAAATATAAAATATACAAACAGTAGATGTGCAGAGGAACAGTGGATACTGCTTTTGTTCCAAATCATGATTACAATCACCTGGTTGAAATCCCATCATTAATTCATTTATTTAATTGTAAATCAATACTTTTTGGAAGGTGTCTAAGGTATCTAATAATCTATATTAACATATTGACAAATGAAATAGAGTTGGCCAGAAAATGAAATATCTTGGATTAAAATGTAAAAGTAAATGTCTTTCTTTCATTTTTTCCCCTTGTCTACACACTGCACACCTCATGAGACCCAGTTTGAATATCAGCCTGGCTTCTGCATGTGTGGAGTTTGCATGTTCTCCACATGTCTGCACGAGTTTCCACTAGGTTCTCCGGTTTTATCACACTTTGTAATGTGTGTGTATGTAACACATACGCACCCTCCATTTCTTGTCTGAGCAACTCAGGTTTCCCAAAATCATATCCATAGGTTTATTGTATTGCTGTGAATCAGTAAGTTTGTGGTATCAAGCCATGGCTTGGTGCTCTGTCCAGCATGTACTGAGACTCCCAACACACTACATCCCTTGTGGTTCCTCACAGCACGTCTCTGTGTTCCTCCTGTTGGTCATTGTGGTGTCTATTTGGATCAGTTATGATGAATCCATTCCATGAAGACTTCACCTGACTGCTTAATTCAGAGCAGTAAGGCACTCCCTTGCATTAATTTGAGCATTGTCATGAACTGTGTCAACACAGCTCTTAACTGAATTCAGTAGGTTACAGCATTAAAAAACAGGCTGACACTTACGTAATACATAGGTGCATACTAAGTCAGATGTGCTTTCTTACTTTGATTAAATAGGAAATATAACTAACTCATCTATTCCTATAACTTGGAATGGGGTGACCGAGACTGGTGACCCTGCCTGGCATGTGAGCACACTATTTGGCATCTGGTTATGGCCTTTAAGTCTCATGCACTGTGTGTGGTATTTTGGAGACTTCTCTATATTCACCAACATGTCCAGCTATGACGACCAGTCAGTGTTAAATCCTTTGACTTTCACATTGAAAATATTAAGCTCTGGAAGTGAATGCAGTCTTTCAAATAAGCAAAATGTAGTCCATTTTAGAGACGTTACGACTGGCCTTGTGCCATCTATTGAAGGTAAAAAATAAATTAAAATGTTTTTAAATGCAAACATTGAAAATAATAGACCTCACAGCTTGAGAGTCCAACCCACGTCTCCATCAAATATTTTAGCAAAGTGTCCCAGTTTGTGAATGTGTGCATGTGACCTGTGATGAACTGTCCAGGGTTTCTTTCCATATTGGGTCATATGCTGCCAGATTGTCAGCTGTCTGTGACTTTGAATATTTTTTAAGTAGTTGTGGAAAATGAATGAATAAATAATACGTTTCACAAGCATTCCATAAGCAGATTAGTCAAGTCAAGTCAAGTCACGTCAATTTATTTCTATAGCGCTTTTTACAATACAGTATTGTCACAAAGCAGCTTTACAACTAATGAGCAAGCAGAGGCGACAGTGGCAAGGAAAAATCCTTGGGATGAATAGGAAGAAACCTTGAGACGAACCAGGCTCAATAGAGAAACCCATCCTCATTTGGGTGATAACGGCATTAAATACTGTAACTGTCTGTGTAGTTATAGTATGTGTGTATATGGAACGCTGATTCCTGATCATCATGATCAGCCATCGGGCAGAATGGCTGGATGATGCAGGTGTAGCTTGGTAATCTACACCTTTAATCTTTAATCTAGATTTAAACAAAGACACTGTGTCTGACCTATACATACCATCCTACTGCAGCCTATTTTAAACACGGCCATGGCTTTTCCTCACTACATTACCCAGCTGTCATTACTCTCGCCACACGACTCCTTACATCACACACTGCAGAGTGCCTGGGAGTACTGGAGTACCATGGAGTACCATAAACACAGTTAAAACACTTACAGTAAACTACAGTTGGCCAAAGCCATTAACATCAAGCTAATTTTATATTAAATGATTCAATACCTTATTGAATTTGTTGAGTGATGTTTAGAAGGTAAAAAACAACAAAAAAAAAGATTATTACGCAACAATTCCTTAATATATTTCCCAGTGCTCATCACTCCCACCAGCCAACTTCCTGTGTCACAGTACAGTTACAGCTGCATGTGTACTTGTGTTTATAATTGATTTTTAACAAAGTTAAAATTTCATAAACCAGGCCAATGTAAAATGAGAAGAACCTGTACACATAAATAATTACTGAGCAGAAACCAGCTTCTGAATTTTTCTAAATCAAACTTTTCTCCATGTAGGCCATACAGGGACAATATTCTCTTGCCCTCTTCTGAGCTAAATGAGGAAATCAGCAGTGCATGACATAGGATGGTGATGTTTCGGAAGTGATGAGAGCTGGAAAATGTACGGTATTCAGAAAAAGACCTGGTAGTGACAATCATTAGTTGCTTTTGTTTTTCACTTTGGGTACATCACTTAATCATTTATGTGAGATTCAACACTTTATTCCTACTCATATTTCTGAGTGTTCTAAGCATGTTAAAGTGGGCTACACTATGATATATACAGTACATACTAAAGCAATTCCTTTACAATGCATTCATTTGGCAATGGATTTGTCGGAACGTTTCCCCATCGTGAAACAGGGACTACCCGGGGACAGGGACTAATCCAATCCGAACAGGGATGTAGCGTGATTTTACAGTTAGGAATCCTGGCTTTGTAAACGCTCAGTAACATCAGCAGACTCACATAAATACTTTAAGACTTGTTAATAACCGATAAATCTCATAAGGAAATCTCTGTCGAGGCAAACTGCTGCCAAACTGCCAACGTACAAATCTGATTTAGTTCTAGAGCTAAAATGAATTGAAACAAATAAACCGATCGAACACACCGAAACTCAAAAGAAAACGACTGAAACTACGTCCACAAAACCATGCTGCGTAAATAAGTCAAATTAATACACTGCTAAATATCATTCCACACTATTTAGAAGTTGGTTTGGGATGCAGCCAGGAAATCACTCACATCTCACAAACTGTAATGTAATGGAAGTGCTGTCTGACTGAAAATGGGGCTGCTGTTAATCACAACTATAGATAAGCAAAGCTCAAAAGACAAACAAGTCATCAGTAATGGAAGTCGCAGTAAACATTATCATCGGACAGGCACATATTGCTCCATTAAACTGCACTAGATCATATCCTGTCTGTACAGCTGGCAACAGGAAGCTGTGCCAGTCTGCTATTAAAGATTAAGCCCATACTCTTGTAGTAAATGTGGTCTAATTGCAGGTTATTAAAACTTAAGAAGGATGTACAAGAAGGAGTTGGAATCGAACGAAACAAGTATGAATGTAATAACGATGTGTAAGTAATTACAATATTAGAGCAAAACATTAGTTTATTGGGAAATCCGTACAATTGAAAGGAGGTTCTAGTACCCTGTTCGTCCTCCTCTAGCCTGGTTACAGGATTAGATATGGTTTAAGCAAGTTCTGTATTGTATCCTGTGGCACTTTTTTGCTTGGCTTGGAGAACTTCATTGGATTACTGACAAAATCTGATCTTCTGTAGCTATCGTATTAGTACCAACGAAATGTCCCCACAGGAAAAGGAAGATTAGACATTTTTTACCTTGTAGGGCCATATTGTTGGGCCACATTAGGGAATTAAAAAAAAAGTACTTAAAAAAAAAACACAAAAAAAAAACAAACAAACTCAAACAATTCAATCTAAATGTTTTAAATTAGGTTACTGGGGTTAAGGTTACGATTAGGTATAACATTAATTAGCAATTGTGATCATTATGTTAATGGAAAGTCCTTGCCAGGATAGTGACATACACGCATACGTGTGTGTGTGTGTGTGTAGGAAACAAGGAATGGCAGGACAGTGGGGGTGTGGGTGGCACTTCAAAGCAACACTGCTGAGCTGAGCTCAAAAACCTGCTGGGTAAGTAAAAGCCTGTGCTCTCCAGCTGTGCAGGGCATCTGTGAGATCTTTTAAAGGGGATGAGGGGGGTTGAATACTTCAGATGACTGAAAGCGTGTACAGTACGGAGCCACACCTTCCAAAACCACGCACAAGTGTGCATCAACAATTGCAGATAGAACAAATACAGACAGTTGTGGTGATATAAATAGAGCGAACACCCAGTATAGTGGCGCCAGTGGAGATAATCCTCCCTCTCCTTCATGTAACAGGAAGACAGCAGCTCCTGTTGGATTGGAACAAAGCCATATTCCACACATTGGATGGAACCGGGAGGGCCTGGAAGATATTTTCAAACCTGCTTCGATGCCTGATCCAACCAAATCCACTCCATTATGGCACGGCTGGTTACAGTCCCTAACAGGGTTATTAGAGGTCAACTAAAACAACAAGCTAAACGGAAGGAACACATAACATATAGTTGTTTATTTTCAACAGTATGATCATCCACCAGCACTGCTACATCAGTCTGTGCTCGGCTTGATAGAAAACAATGAGCTAAACTCGCAGAGCACAGTCAGATCTGTCACACAATGAGCAGTGTGTGTACTCCAGCGAAGGCCGGCGGTTTTTGAAGCAGCTGAAGCACATATGTTCAGATATGATCACTTTGCTTGCCCCCCATAGCAGTACGCTTCTTATATCTCTCCAGTTGAATGCAACAGGTGTGTTTTCTAACACAAAGCTGCTATACTTCATCTTGTAATAGTATATACATAAATAAACTAAAATAACTGAAGCTGACAGAACTAAAGTCCAGCCGTGCCGCAAAATGACACATTTAAGATGAATGATCGTAAGAATTTTTATCTTTGATATCTTTTTATTGGACACACGAAGTCACAGACACCCAGATGCACACAGGCTTCCGAGGGTGTCTATTAACAGCGTGCCTGGGGTTTCAAAACAGATTTTGTAGCGGGTGTTTAATGAACGACCATCCCAATACAGTTGATTCCGGTTAATGGGACCACATGGGGACGCGATCGTTTTGGTCCTAATAACCGGCTGGTCCGATTAAACGAACATGCCCTATGTTACAAGACGGGAC
>JAUZSU010122350.1:0-18015 GCA_034780255.1 Parotocinclus maculicauda
TATTTTTCAGCACTTTTCAATTTCTCGAGGACTATGTGGAATCAATACAAGGAAGGAGGAAAAAATAAAAATAAAATAAACATTTTATTTAAAAATAAAATTTATTTAATCTACAAATAAATTAAAGTGAATCTGGAAAAAGGTTTAATGTACAGAACAATACTGTTGGCTCTCCACCGGAGGGTGGCAAAAGCTAAAAAATAAATTTCTTTTACATTTTTTTTTTATTTCAACCATAAGTACTGCGGCAGATCTGCGAAATACCCCAAAAAAATTTTTTTTTGTTTTTTTGTATTCTTCAAATATGATTGTCGGCAGATCCGCAAAACAAGCAATAAAAAAAGTCTGGCCCTAGTGAAATTTGTTTATGTCTTTAATGTTGCACTTAATTGGTGGCTAGAAGCTTTTTGGTATAAAACCCCAGTGCACAAATAATGAAGCAAACTTTGGATACTTCATTGATTCACTACATTTGGATTAGGTTTAATATTTGACAAAGCTGGCAAAACTATGCCTTTTCATGTGCCACTAGCACTCTGGCTTGCACTCTGTACACTCTCTCATGACATTTTTTCAGCAGTGGATGGCTTTCTCACACAAACGCTAAACAAACCAAGCGGACGATAAACCTAACCAATAGACTAACCCCAGCCTTTACAAAATCTGCTTCAGCTGTCACAGATTGGAAGCCCTAATTTGGAAAGGAGTCCTATTACTTTCCAGTGTCATAATTATAAAATCTTCCTATAATACTTAGCACATCAGGGTTTTCCACTAACTGTCTGTTATCTCTGCCACTGTTTCTCTCTATGAATAGCCAAAGTATGAATAAACAGTATATGTTTGTAGAGTGACACACAGGTGGTCAGTGCCATTGTTTCTGTGTCAGCAGGCCCCTGAGGGCGAGACGCAGCCCATGACTGAGGTGGATCTCTTCATTTCTACTCAAAGAATCAAAGTGCTTAATGCAGACTCCCAGGTACTGTTTCATTTAATGTTTGGTACCATTTATTACATACATTTTACCACATTGGTGATTGGACTTGATCAGCAGCTTTTGAATTGCACATTTGTGTGCTCTGTAGGAAACCATGATGGACCACCCATTAAGGACCATCTCCTACATTGCTGACATTGGAAACATTGTGGTGCTGATGGCCAGAAGGAGAATGCCTCGCTCGGACTCCCAGGAGAACATGGAGGCATCTGATCCTGCCCAAGATGAGAAGCGCCAGTACAAGATGATCTGTCACGTGTTTGAGTCTGAAGACGTGAGTGTGTTTTAGTAAACACTGTGTGGCCTTCAGTGACACTTGTGAGAGAGGTTGACATTTTTAAAACAGTAATTAGAATAACCGACATTAGATTTAAGGCTAATGATATGCATTATGACTGATTCTCTCTGGTGAGACAAATAATGGTATACAATTGATCATAATCACATTTCTGCATTGCAATGCAATTCTGCATTTTTTGATTATTCAAGTGGTCATGTAAGCAGAATACTAATTTCCTAAATTGGAATGAGGTATAGAAATCAAATAAAGTGAGCTGGACAAAAAAAACAATAAAGGCCTTTTATGTATAATACTCTAACTAGAAATCAGGAATATGTGATATGTGGATGTTATATAACTACCCAGTACAGGTACAAACCTGTATAATTTTACACCAGTTCCAGTACATAAATTAGACTGAATTGGGAAAAAAGGGGGAAATTCAAATGCAAAAAGCAAAACAGAATTCATCCAAGCCAGGCAAATATCAGAATCTTTGTTTCCCCAAGTAGCAAGTGTACAAGGATTTTTTTCTTGGTGCAGATGTCGACATATAGACATCTAATTAACTAATAAGGCCAACTTTTTAAATTGCTTGTTCCTTGGATGTCCCTACTTAATAATCTACTGAATCCCTACTTAAGAATCTTTATTTTTCAGCACTTTTCAATTTCTCGAGGACTGTGTGTATATTTTATATATATATATATAATTTTTTATTTTTTATTTTTTTGTAATTTTTAATTTTAACCATTGGTGCTGCGGCGGATCTGAGAAATATTTTTTTTATTCTTCAAATATGATTGGCGGCGGATCCGCGAAACAAGCAATAAAAAAAAGTCTGACATAACGGGTAAGTTATATATAAACAAAAATAAAACAACATACAATATGAGTAAACAGGAATAAAATATAAATATCATTTTAGCAGCAGAATGAAGGTTTGCAATAATATGTGAGTAGAATAGGCATGAGAAATAAGGAGCAAATGGCTAGGATGTAAAAGGCACATGTGATGTGCATGTAAGCTGTCTGTGTGTTTATTGTAAGAGTAAAGGTATGTGTAAACAGTCCTTGTTGATAATGGTGATGGCCAGTGAAAAGAAGCTATGGAGGTGGCGCTGGTCCGAGTCTTAAGGGTTCTCACTCTCCCCTGGGATGGAAACCACTGGAAAGATGAGTGTCCGGGATGAGAGGACTCCCCCTTTTCCTCATATCTAAAGTACATTACAATAGGATTTGGTTGTAGTCCATTTTAAAAGAAAGGGTTGTGGAATAACATCAAATTATGAAGTCATGCTGCTTGTTAGAGGAACACTTGTCCATGGATGACTTGTCCATAGTTTTATTTTCCTTTGTCTCTTCTCCCTTTCTGATTCTCTATCCCTGCCCTTGTTGGTGTCAGGCCCAGCTGATTGCACAGTCGATTGGTCAGGCCTTCAGTGTAGCATACCAGGAATTCTTGCGTGCCAACGGTATCAACCCCGAGGACCTGAGCCAGAAAGAGTACAGCGACCTTCTCAACACACAGGACATGTACAACGATGACCTCATACACTTCTCGAAGTCAGAGAACTGCAAAGATGTGAGTAAACAGATAACATGACTGTCTTCAATGTAGTGAGCTGAATCAATTGACAATAATTTATATATACAGCCCGCTGATCTGTATGATAATAATCCAAATGAGATGTCGATCCGATTTAAAAACCCTTGGGTCCTTCAAGAAAGATGTAAAAATAATGTAGAACATTCTTTTAGAAAAAAATGGGGTTAAACGTCTCACATGTTGAGCTTACATTAGCTATTCATTATCATAGATTGTTTTTTAGGGGGCATCCAACATTTTGGATATTGGCAACTTGTTCAAGAAATTGTTTGGACAAATAGTATTTAGATATTTGGTTCCTTTTTTCTGTGCTTTTAGTAATTGTTAGCATAATGTAGTGGTGCTGGAAACATTCTGTGAGATGCTTCCAAATTGACAGGAGAGAAGTTGAGGGTGTAGGCACTGTGACTGTGGACTGTGGGACTGTGGTGGCCTAGTGGTTAAGGTACTGGACTATGGACCAGAAGGTCCAGGGTTCTCATCCCACCTCTGCCACAGTTGGGTCCCTGAGCAAGGACCTTAACGCACAATTGCTTGGATTGTAAGACTGTATTAATTGTTTATCGCTCTGGATAAGGACATCTACTAAATTATGAAAATGTAGGCAGAGGCAAAATGCTGTCCAGAACTTTATCTATATACTGAGCACTGCACTGCCAGTGGCCACTTGAAATGAAATTTGTCTTTGACTGAGCTTTTGGTTTACAATTTTATCATTTAAAGTGCTTCATCTAGTTTCAACCCACCACAACACCAGTATCACTACAATTATGAGAATGAACCACCTCTTAATAGTACTTTGTTAACATTGTCAAAGGGGGTTAACAGTGAACGGAGAAAAACAGATGAACTACAGTCAGTTATTTGAGAAATAAAAAGTGCAGCTATATGGTTAGTGGAGCAATGAGCATAGAAGCAAGGAGGTGGCTTTAACCTTATGGCTGATCGGTGTGTGTATGTGTGTGTGTCTGTCTGTCTGCATTGGTGTGTTGTGACTTTCAATATAAATCTGTAATTTGTTTCTATATGTTGTGCAGGTTTACATAGAGAAGCAAAAGGGAGAGATCTTGGGAGTTGTGATTGTAGAGTCTGGCTGGGGCTCCATCCTTCCCACAGTGATCATTGCTAACATGATGCATGCCGGGCCAGCAGAAAAATCCGGAAGACTGAACATTGGAGACCAGATCATGTCCATCAATGGGACCAGCCTAGTGGGACTCCCTCTCTCCACCTGCCAAAGCATCATCAAGGTCCTTTTTCATACATAGAGAGAACACAAACATTCTGGTTCAGGTTCTTGTGTGCAGCAGTAACTCGGTTCTCGATGTTAATATGTTCCAGAAGGTTTAAGTGCAAAAATAATGAGTACTGAGCAAATTTTTCCTATAATGAATAAATTAAATGAATCCATTCCAGACAAGGCATTGAATTGAGTTGTATTGTACAGGTGTGCCCCAGTTACAGTCAGACAAATTAATCAATAAGTTAAATGTATCATGAGTGTAATATGGTCTATACTGAATCATTGCTGAGCCTATTACACATTAACACTTACACTGACTTTTGTTAATTGTTGGCCAAGAGTTGGCAAAATTCATTAACACAAAGCTTGTTTTATAATAAAGTGTTGAAGAATCCCATGGAGTTTAGTGGGTAATTGATTTAATTGAAAAGTAAAAGCAAAACACTTACTTGTGCAAGGTTCTAAAGCTACCTATAGCCTGAAATAAAAATAGGTTCCTGATTTCCTTTTGGTTGGCTGTCATTACTGACCATTATAGTACCCGTGGAGACTTATTTGCACTAAAAATGCAGTACTGTGGATGTAAAAATTAAGACAAGAAACACTTCAGAAATTCTGACTGAGCAAGAGCTATTTTTAATCTGAATTGCTGTGTACTGAACCACGAATCATCAATTGTATTTCACCTGAAACAAGTTGTACGGCAGAAGTGTGCCAAGTACCAAGCAAACTATAAGAGCCAAGACAAATATTCCCTTTCAAAATGTATCGATAACCAAATATGACTATGGGCAAGTAACTGTCGAGGATCGATATACCACAGAATTTTGAGCTGAACAGTTACTTACTGTGTCGTAATAAATAAAGATCCTCATGCAGTTGGGTGAAAGTCATTGCTACACAACTGTGTTTGCCTCTGCGTCCCATTTGTCTGGAGTATGTTTCAGTACTCAGTTTACTGTTTCCAGATGTCACCCTGATCTTTTAATAGTTCATAGTTGTAGGATGATGGAAAACAATGAGCTTATTTCTCTCGTGGTGTGCCTTGTTTTCCAGGGCCTGAAAAACCAGTCCAGGATCAAGCTGAACATTGTGAGGTGTCCCCCAGTCACCACAGTCCTCATCAGAAGGCCTGATCTAAGATATCAGCTGGGATTCAGTGTGCAGAATGGCATTGTTAGTATTTTACATAACGTAGAGAACAATTACTAAAAACTGAGCCGGGCAGAGTAGCACTTATGAAAAAAAACCTGAAGTAGTATTAAAAAGATTTGTGTTAGTTTGTTACTTAAGACACGGTCTTTATTGAAATAAACAAAAACATTCAATGATATACATCTCATTGATGATTCTGATGTCCGGTGAAAGCAGCTGCCATATCATAACAACAGACTTCAACAACCGACACCCAGAAAGATCCACCAATATCACACAGCACTGTTACATCCATCATAGCCAAATTCAGGGAAACCAGGACTGTGGATAACAAGCTACGTAGTGATCGTCTAAACACCGTTACCAACCAAAAAACTGCCACCAACAAAAAACCTCTATTACCGCTACCAACCAAAAAACTGCTACCAACAAAAAACCGATACCACCGCTACCAACCAAAAAACTGCTACCAACAAAAAACCGATACCACCACTACCAACCAAAAAACTGCTACCAACCAAGAAACTGCCACCAACAAAAAACCTATACCACCACTACCAACCAAAAAACTGCTACCAACCAAAAAACTGCCACCAACAAAAAAAACGCTACCACCGCTTCCAACCAAAAAACTGCTACCAACCAAGAAACTGCCACCAACAAAAAACCTCTACCACCACTACCAACCAAAAAACTGCCACCAACAAAAAACCACTACCACCGCTACCAACCAAAAAACTGCTACCAACCAAGAAACCGCTACCACCACTACCAACCAAGAAACCATTACCAACCAAAAAACCGCTACCAACCAAAAAAACGCTACCGCAGCTACCAACCAAGAAATCTGCCAAGAACCAGCTGGATAAACAATGAGAACTGGAATCGATAAAATGGCAACAGCACCCAACTTTACATGTGCATCCGACTCTGGTGTGCTCCCATTCCAAAGTCACAATTTTTGTGCATCAGCTTACTGGCACAAATAAAAACAAATTCTCAAATAGTAACAAATCCACAGCTGCCATGAGGACCACGCACAGGACCCACGTTCTTGGCCTAGTAGAACAGCACTTATAATGGGTGCAACGCCAGCCAGACATATGCTCAGCATTTAGTCTGCTCACACTTATGCCACAATGGTTTAATAAAACTTTTTACTGCTGTAAATCATTATAAAACTTACAACTGCTGTAAATCAGCTAATCTGCCAATTAAAGAACGTGAGTCGTTGTTTGGGAATCTCTAAATTTAAATGATTTCTCCGGTTCCTTTGATAGATTTGCAGCCTTATGAGAGGAGGGATAGCTGAACGAGGCGGCGTCCGTGTTGGTCACCGCATTATTGAGATTAACGGCCAGAGCGTGGTGGCGACTCCTCATGAGAAGATTGTACACATTCTCTCAAACGCAGTTGGTGAGGTAAGGGTTTGTGCTCGTTTTTAAGGTTAGGTTTGTTTCCTGCACAGGTTTTGCCATCTTTTTAAAAATACAATAAAATAAAAAAATCTTTGTGACAGTAGTCTATCTACTCTGTCTTTAAACAGATTCACATGAAGACCATGCCTGCTGCTATGTACCGCTTGTTGACAGCCCAGGAGCAGCCAGTTTACATCTAAGAACCCAAACATTCCCTCAACCTCCTGACCTCTGCTCATGGGCATCTCAAATTCTGTGTGGACTGATGATTGAGTGAGTGAAACAGCCCTCCATGACTGTCCAGGTGAAAAAAAAACATTCTGCCCCCATGCCCATCTAAACGTCCCTGATTAAAATGATTAGCCTGTATTTATAAGTTCAGTGACTCCAAGCTGAATTTTTGGACCTAAGCAATGTGTAGATGTTATGGCCAGCTGCTCATGGAATTGTTCCCTTTCTTTTTATTTGATTTATTTAAACCTGGCAAGCATTTCAGACATTCCAGCTTTACCGTCTTCCACTTGAGATTAAGGGGGTAGCTGTTAGACAGGCAAAAGACAGCATGTGCAGGAGTGGACCTGCATTTTTAGAGCATTTCGTGAATTCCTCACAATAACAGCTAATTAAAGTAAACGGAACGGCTCCCTGGTTTAAAGGAGATCCAGAGTAAAGTTCATAGAGTATACTATATAATTCACAACGTGGACTACGCCTTAAAGTGTATAACAGCACAGAATGACTGTACATGCTGGGACAGCTTATTATTATTCTTAGTGTTATTATTATTCTGATTCCGGTGGCACAAAGACCACAAACCTCTATAAAATCGGGAGATTTTACGAGCAATCGTCAAGTTTTGTTTTGCATGATATGTACAAGGCATGTGTGAAAACTAGATTTTAGTTTACTTTTCTGAATGTGATTGTGTAATGAATTCTGAAACCATTTTCACTGTATCCTTGTGTACAGAGCATAATTTTAATTTTTCAGGGGTTTTTTTTCTTACAGATTTTTCCTTTATACATTATAATTGTTTTATTTGAGTTTGGAAAAAGTATACTTGAAGTTTATTTGACGGAACTTCCATTTGTATGCACTCATACTCTCTGTTGCTTCGATATTATTTCGTTGTGCATTTCGGCAGTTGTACAAAAAAACATTTTCCACATTATTACATCTAAGTTATTGCAGGCTTTTGTCTGTTTCAAGCCCGTTAGCTGCTATCAGTAGCTGCCTAATAGTAATAGCCAGATCAAACGGCAGATCTGATGTTAAACTTGGTGGACTGTGAGTTTAATGGAGTAGTTTTCCACGTAGTGTCTATCCACTGCATCTATAGTGTTTGTGCGCTTATTCACAACGAGAGTTTCAATGTTTCCCTGTGCTGACAAAAGAACAGAAATGCTGCTTACTGTTTAACGACTAAAACCTCTGGCACTGTTGTAACCTTTAATATTAATATAGCTGCTCCAGTAGCTCAGTGGTACGTCCTTATAAAAGACAGATTGGATCTGATTGGACAGGATTAAAGATTGGATCAATTGGAGTTAAACTGGGTGAGAGTGGGACAGTTGTGGATGTCCCAGCACAGCATACCTGAGAATGACATTTTGTGACATCAGTACTATGTGTATACAGCATATTGAGAAACTCATTTCTAAATTTGTAAACCCTGGTACACTACAGTATCCAATATAGATTTGCTGTGTAAAAAGTAGCTTAATAATATTTTGTTCAGACAAGACCACGCAATGCCAAATTTTACCAAATGGATCATGGTCACATATACCTGGTAGTTCCTGGTACCGTTTGGTTATGAAAGTGTTTTTGTTTAAGGATTGCAGGGTCCAACCTCTAAGTGTGTAACATCGGGAGTCACTGGTGTACCAGTAAAACCCATTCGACTGCCACTGTAGAAATGGGGAATTCAGAAATGTCTGTTTTATATTATGAATGTGTTATAGGTAAGTGTTGAAATAGCAGAGCTCCATAATTAGAAGGGATGTCCACAAACTTTTGTTTATATGCTCTGTGTGTATGGCAGACAGTCGTAGGCAAGCTAGCGACTCATCCTCATAGGCCACTGTTGCTGTGTTGCTGAGAAATCTCCCAGGCATTGCAAATCCTCTTCAAAGCCATTACATTTTTCTCATAAAATGCTGTCCCAGTGATTATTACTGTATTTATCCAGTAATGTATGTTTACGTATTAGACACTCTGTAGTTACCTGGGAACTAAACTCACCGTGGGTTTACAGTTAACCTATCTGATAAGATTACCATTAACTGTGCTTTGTGTTCTTTTCTCACTGAGGGAACATTGTAGTCCAAAATACTTGCTAATACACTACAGCTGCAATGGATAGCTACAAGTTTAGGAGCAACTCCTTAAAAAGATATTTCCTACCAAAACAAGAACTTTTCACTCTCATCTTGCATCTCATACCGTCACCCTAGTGTCCACAGAGATCTTCTTGGTACCTTGACAATATGTTACGAACAATACTGTGATATAAACAATACCATTGTGAAACCAGGACCAGTATCAATACGACACTACACACATATAGTGTTTTTATTTTCATGATATCAATGGTACTCGAGATTCAAGTCCTCAGAACTGGCTGCCTTTGTCAAGGTGCTGCAGTGTTTCGTATCCAAAGCTGTACACAGATTGCTTTGTGTGTGTGTCATCCCTAATTCAGGCCTTACTCTTGTGTAATGTGGCACAATTCTTCCAATCAGAGGACAGATGGCTTCACAGTTCTTTTGTTAAGCATGGTCAAACAAGTCTATGGTATGCTTTCATGCTTGTAGTGGGTGTGGCGTGTGATGACATATTACTCCACCATAAATAAAACCAGCTGTGTATACTTATGTATTTATATACACACATCCAGTGGTTGTGTATATGTACGACTGCAAGCAGTGCAAGGCTAACAATTTCTTCTGCACCAGGAAAACACAGAACGCAAACACAGTAATGAGGTTTACTCTGTGTGGCTAAACTTGTTCACACGTGATGCACTTAATCTTGAAAGAACTGAATGTGACTGTATAATGTGAAAAGGTGCAAGAGTGCTACCCTGTTGTAGGAATGTTCACGTGTTGGAAGTACTTCTGTAGCATCAGTGGTACAGCCAGGTCTAATCACAACCCTGGGACTAGTGGTAGCCTAGCGGTTAAGGTACTGGACTCTGGACCTGATGGTTCAGGGTTCAAATCCCACCTCTGCCAAGCTGCCACAGTTGGGCCCTTGAGCAAGAACCTTAACCCTCAGTTGCTTGAATTGCAAAACTTTATAAGTTGTAAGTCGCTCTGGATAAGGGCGTCTGCTAAATACCGTAAATGTAAATGTAAACCCGAATGACATCGAAGGGAAGCTGTTAAATCAGTCAGTATTCATTGGTGTTATAGTTAAGATCGTTAAAGTCCGGTCTGGGTCAAGACTAAGACCGGGACACTTCTGAATCTGAGTCAAAGCCAAGACAGAGAGTGGCTGAGACCGAGATTAGACTGAGATTAGATTATTCTTTCTTCATTACACAAGAATAAAAGGGAAACAGTGGGGAAAAAAAATATTTGTAATTCACATTAAATTAATAATACATTATATACAGCTCACGAAAATTAGGGGATATTTCAACATGAAATATCCCATAATAGAAAGCCCCCTAATTGTTGTAAGCAGTGTAAAATATAATTAATAATATAATGAACAACATAATATTTCATCAGCAATCTTAAAATAGAACATATAACAATTATTATATGTCCTAAAATAATAACTTTTAAAGCAAATGATGGTCGGAATCTGTTTCCCTTTAAACTTAATCAAAATTCACCACCTCAAGCTAACTGAATATAGCCAATAACATCCATTTTCCCCATTTTTGTAATTAAATGTGAAAATGTAATAATAAAGACAGATTTTGCAGACATGGCAACGTAAAGCAAGCACTCAAAAATGCACACAAAGTCTTAACGTTAGACGGTTCAAAGAAAAGATTCTTATTGATGGATACTGAAGGAGGAGAAATAAACTGGGTTTCCTTGTTAGCAAATCTGAGTGCAGATTTTATTTAGGCGTTTTATTTAGAGAAAGGAATGGATTGATATACAATAACAAAACAGAACTAAGTTTATAGTTAACGTTACCTCAGACAGATATAACGGGCTCGGCTGGCCATCTTATTCTGAGAAAAAACATCTTCATTTGTATGTTTCACAATAATATATTATTACAAAATATATTTGAAATAGATAAATATGTATTTCCCATAAAAGTGTATCGACGTCCCAAGAATTCCCTTTAATAAAAGTGAGTTTTCAGTAGTTGGAAAAAGTGCCACGAATGCTACAGAATCATGGAATAGAGAGAAGTTGAACATGCTGGGGTGTAACTTTAAGTTCACCACCTCACAACTCTTAATGTTCTGCAGATCCATGGTTTAAGGCTGATGATAGTGAAGGCTTATTTGGGAGATTACTCACTGATATATTGCACGTACACAGGTGCTTCATGGTTGCTTGTGAAATGCCACTGGACAAAAGTCCCCGCTACACATTTCACATGAGGACGTGAAGTACACACTCCAGTCTCTACTGGCAGAGTAAATACAGGGAAAAATTGTGTTGTTGCTATAATTTAGGAGAGTAGATGATGGGTTTGACCGTAGTGTTCCTTATGCACTCACTCTGAATGTATTTAAACTTATATCTATGTCTATATGGAAAAGAAATAGGAAGACACATTCTGTAAAGCAATGGCAATGTTTATTTATTTGCGAGCTTTTCTGTGATGAATTCTTGAGCCGCATTCCTTCACAGGAATGTTTGTAACAGTATTTACAACAATAAATGACTTCCTGAGAAAGTATGAACGCAGGCTGGTTGTATTTTCCTTTTACTCCTATAGTAAAGTTGGAACCATGACAGGTATTTTATTCTTACCAAAAACATCAGAACATGATTATACTACACTAATCAGTCACTTTATTAGGTACACCACCATGTTACATTCATTGACCATTTTTATGCAATTTTATCAGTTAAAGGTACTAATGTAGAAGCACTTTGTAGTTACAATAATAGATTGTAATCTGTTTCTCTGCATCATTTGTTAGTCCTTTTGTTCCCTTTGTACCTGATGGACCCTCAGGACCATCACAGATCAGGTACTGTTTGGATGGAATATGTACTGTCCATGGGTCCCCCACATCTGTTTAGGTTTTTGTATTTACAGCATTTATTAAGGATTGTTCCATAAATCATCATTTCTGACCGATTTTTACAGATGAAATAAAACTCATGACATGTTTTGAAAAAATTCACACATGTATTAATGCTGTCCTTTTAATGTCTTGGTCCTCCCAAAGGTTTCTTCATTCTACATACATTTAGGAAGTTTTTCCTTTCCACTGTCGCCCTTGGTTTGCTCAATTTGGGATTGGCCTTTTAATATATATATACCAGTGTATATATATATATATATATATATATAGATTGTAAAGCTGCTTTGAAACTATGCTCCGTTGTAGTAAATTTTGAATTGAATTGAACTTTACACTGAGTCTGCATTGTTTGGATAAAATCAGGCTGACCAATCAGAGCTCTGTTGTCAGGCAGAACAGCTCATTCCCTTCGATGAGACTTTATGAGCACGCTGACTATAATATTAAAGAAATATTTTGTTTACAAACATTAGTCTGTTGGAATACACCCGAAAGGTATTTTCCTGTTCATTTAAGTGCATTCTAATCTGTTCACGGCCACAAAAACAATACCTTGCTGCACTGCATCTTTGTTTAAGCTGACGATGTGAAAAAGACACTGCAAAATCTCCTTAAATAGAAGGGACATTAAAGAATGCAAAAGCGGACCGGAAGTTTTCAGAATTGTTTTTTTTCTTCCTAGCGTGAAAATCATAGTCAGTGTGGAAAGGTGTGACTTCAATGTGAGCTGTTAGATTAAAAAGATTAGTCTGGATTTATTATTTAGTGTGGTCCAAGTCATAAAAGACAAACACACCCTGCTTAAACTAATAACACACAATTTGAACTTATCAATTGTACAAGGCATGTACAATGTACCAATTACTCACTCCTATAGCTGCTGTTCTTAACCAGCTAGTCCTGCTTGGCCATCATTCTGTGAAAATGATACTGCAACACCTTTATGTCAGAGGTGTTTAAAAATATAATATTTTTTGTTTGACCCGTGTTTTTTTAAACGTAGTTGTAAGGTCCCTAATGTTTTGTCTGGTAGTTTTGTCTGATAAGGGTTCAGCCAGGCATAAGCCACCTGTTCATAGACATTACAAAGTGTGTTTTATACTATCAGTTTAATTCTAGGACTGTCAAACCATATTAAATCAATTCAATGCACAGTTTTTACATGTTAACCTTGACTAATCACATTGTGTGCTAGTATAATTTGACCCCCTGTCTTAATGTTGAATTAATAAGGTAAAAACTGCTTTAACTGCTATCAAAATCTGAAGTATAAGCAAATCTCAGATTAAATATCATGTATTGTGAAACATGTCACAGCGTTACCTTTCTCATTACAGAAACCAAATCCAGCAGCCACTAGTGACTGTTCTCCTAACTGCACGTAGGCTTATAAATGTAATAACTGTAAATAAAGATAAGCATTAATACTCAGACCCAATTTTAAACTTGCAATAGATTTATTTGTGTCAGTGTAGTTCCAGTGTTATAGAAGAAGCAGTGCATAATTTCTAATAAAATAAAGATAATTAAGATCCAGCAGCAATTATGCCGGTGCTTTCCATTGTAGTTTGTCAAACCTTTTAAAAGTGGAACTCGACAAACACTGTGTAAAAAAACAGCAAAAACGTCCAATTACACATCGTATGTCAGCAGTCTTGTCAACTTTCACAGAACGGTTTCTCGTGAAACACCTATTAAGCTGTGGGGGCGCTCTTGGGCCGCCCGTCGGCTACCGGTCCGATAACCAGACCTGGAGCCAGGCCGGGAGTTCATCCTGGAACTTTTTCTGTTTTGACCAGTGCCTGTCTGGAACTCTGCCCATGTAAAGGTGCTAACGTCTCCACAGCTGCGTAGGTGGAGGAGACCCGGGCGCTTACGCAGCGGCAGCGTTTTAGATGTGAAGTCTGGCTGTGTCTGTGTGGAACAGGGTCCAGCTGTCTGACCGCTCTCTGAAACAGTCATCACCTGAGGAATAAGAGCGAGAGTCAGGAATATAATTATCAAACCTTGTCACCGCTGTGGTGCGCTGGTGTTTATTTTGCATTTCCAAACTATTTTTCTCATTGGGGTTGTAACTATGAGATAATGGTTGTCTATTTTATATTGTAACATTTATCTGTCACCATTGGCTTGCTCATGGTGGGAAAAATAGAATCCAATTTGTGACACTTGTTCATGCATCAATGTAAAGCTGCTTTGTGACAATGTCTATTGTAAAAAGTACAAATAAAAATGAATTGAATTGAATCTGCTTTCTCAGCAAGGCCTCTACTATGATCTGTCTCTTTAGAGATCAGGGGAAGGAATATCTGAGGGAGGTTATGCTGAGGATCATGGCACTGGCCTTAGTTTTGTCATTACAGTTTCAGTTATTGTGTGTGTTTTGGACTGCCACTTTATACAATGAAATGAATGGAAATAGCACTGCTGTTGTCTGACCTGCTGGATGAGGTTTGCACATCGTACAGCCTCCTCCATGTGTTCCTGATCAGACCGCAGTACACTCTTGATGCTGTTGATCAACTCCTTCACCTCCGGCGTCAGGCTGCTGGGTGACTGGTGCTGCAGGAAACGTGTCACCAGGAGCTTGGTGTCCCTGTAACTCTGATAATCCACCATAGAAGAGGGGCGCGGTCTCCGAAGGCCCCTTCCTCGTCGCAGAGTGCCGGGGGCAGGCTCTGTCTCAGTTCTCGTCCCTGTTGCAGAAGCTAGTTCTGTCTGGGTAGATGCCTCACAACTCATTACTACCAGGGAGAGAAGGAAAACAGAACGGGGACTACATCAGTGTTTCTCAGATTAAAGGGCAGATTTTAAGAATAAATAAGGCATGGTTTAGTTGCATATCTTACATGAAGTGCTTTCACACCAAACAGTTCTAGGGACTAATTTAAGTAGGAGATAAACACAATTGTCTCTGTCACAACTGTTCCTGCAGAACTGAAATGCAAGAAAAGGGCCACAGATTTTTACAGAACTATTTAATAGTTCCTCTGATGCTAAAGCACCCATGTACTGTTGGAAGTTGGTGTATTTTTCCCAATCTCACCCAGATGCACTTAAGTGCCGTTTAACGTCCTTATGATCATCATCCGTTCCCTTAATGGGCAAGATCTTAAAAGTTATAATAGGAAATAAAACTGTATCTTATTGTACACCTAATTCTTGTCTGCATTACCAAGAAACTAATGTGAGTGAACCCTAGAAAAAAGAATCACAGTTATAGCACTGGTGATGATCCCCTGATAAAGTGAATCTGTATCTGCATCGTATCTGAATGCCATTATGTACTTACAATATGATAACAGTATTACTGGGTTTTCTTACAATTAAGAGCAAAAATGGCCGGATTGGTTCATTGTCTTTTTTTTCCCCACGTAGAAACCATGGTTCATTCAAACCATTGCTCTGTGGTGAGTGAGTGTAAACTCCTCAAAGACTTGCCTTGAGGACCTTTTAAGGCACATGATGCCTGAAAGAGGCAGCGCTATATTTAAAATACTCATAATGGGGCTGCTGACTGACATGGAGGGGGCCCAGGATATACTGTGCCCAGTGTCAGACACACACATCCTAAAGATAACCCAATATAAAAATGGGTCGTTATCCGCCTTGCCCTGAAAACAAACCTGTTGACCTTGGGTCATTGTTCATAGAAAACAAGTTACTGACAAGCTGCGTCTAGCAACCATCTGACCAACTTTACTGACCTTAGGACCTAGGTCTTAACAATTGTAACAAATTATAATAGGAAATAATAATCGGTCCTTTAACTACACTGTGGCATAAACAGCAGATCAAAGCATGTGCAGTTTTACGACCATAAATATTATTGATGTCATACTTTGGTGTTTTGTTGACATATTTGTAATGTATTTATATTGATGAATACTGATTTACTGTAAAAGGATATTTTAAAAGGTGAACCCAGCTTTGGAAATTAGTGTGTCCTCAAGTGGACTCATTCCCTCTTGGTTGTGTGCAGCCAGCGAGGTATGTTTATTTCTGTTTATGCTCCATTATGTGTGTTTATATGTATGTTTTTAGTGTGCATGATCGTTAATGTGTGATTGTAACTGAAGTTTTGTGTGCTCCCTGGAGGAAGTGATGTTTGTTACAGTTCAGATTTTGGATGCTGTGTGGATGGTAGAGTTCCACTCATGTTTTCAGCAATATCTTTGATGTATTTCTTCCTTGCGAAAAAAATCTTACAAAGCTCAACAGAGTTGCAGATTTTAATCGGTCATGGGCTGGGTCTGAACTGTACCTTTGGCTGTCAGGTCCAGTAGAACCGGGTCACTGTTGGATCTGCGATGACGTTGTCTGGAAGGTTTTTTATTGGCTGTGATGGGCTGTGAGCTCTGCGTGGAATTTGATGTGCACATCTGCATACGCCTGTCTGAATATCAACAAGCAGCAACAATAATTCAAACTGCAGTGTTTGATAAACATCAAGCTGAAATCAATCTGCACAGTTTAGTAAGCAGTCAAAAAGTATGTCCTGATCAGGGGCCTAGGAGCCTATTCAATATCATTTTAAGGCTCGTAGCTTTTTATTACTTCCTGTTTTGAAGCAGGGAGTGTCTGTGCTGTAAGCATGGGGTAGAAGTTTGCATAGTTCTATGATTGTTTTATTATAAGTATGACTAAAATACAGCTATGCTAGCACGATGATCACCAATGATGCTTCTTAACTAATTCACATGGCCACTTTCAACACAAGCACACGGGTCGAAATTCTGGTTCCTACTTGGTCATGAACAGAGCATTAACCAGTGACACATGGGTTCATTCATTCATTGATTATCTTTCTCTTAATCCACACATGGTCAAGGGCCAGCCGGTGCCCACTCAGCAACTCTGGGCGCAAGGGCAGGAACGACCCTAGCTGGGGCGCCATACACAGTCATGCACATAGTCACACTCTAAGGTCCACTTTAGGGACACCAATTAACCTAACACGCATGTCTTTGGGCTGTGGGAGGAAACCGGAGTACCCGGAGTAAACCCACGCAGACACGGGGAGGACATGAAGACTCCATACTGAAAGGTTGCTCCAACCTGGGATTGAACCCGGGACCTTCTTATTGTGAGGCAGCGGTGCTACCCCCTAATGACTACTAACATTAAATGCCCAAATATCTAATATGAGGTAGAGGATTTAGCTGAATAGCTTTGGGAATCCCAGTTTTGGGTGGTAATGTGTTCAACAGGGTAGGTTGAGTGGTCCTTAACCAAAACTATTCCAGGAAATCACTTACTAAAAATAACTGTTATTACCATACAAAACAAGGGGATTAAAAAAATCAACAAATAGTTTTTTAGAACTGTTTCTTTCTGTATTCCAGTGACGAGTGACTGGACGAGTTAATCAACACAGCTCAGAATGAGTTCCAATATTAACGCAGTTTAGGCACAAACTTAATGTTTACAGCACACAACCGAAAAATACGGATAATACATGCAAAAGTGTTATATTCTAATACAACTCGTTCTCTTGAGTATTTTAAAGTGGGGTAAAACCAGATTATTTTACTGCCTGATGGATAGGATACGTAAAGTGAAGTCACTCTTGTCATTTTAATATTCAGCGACATATTTGGTTAATTATGTTACAAAATATAGCTAAGTAAAAATGAAAATATAGAATTTCTTAGCTTCTCTTGAAGTGAGGAGCTGGAAAATATCGTTCATAAAACATCCGTGACTCGATTTAAATGTTTCCACGGAGCAAAGCGGTTAGCTACTACTTGTGTCCGGATCGATCCAAATATCGATCCTATCAATAACAACGTTGTTATTGGTATCGAAACGAGACTGGCCTCAAGGGATTGATACTGTAATTTTAGTTTACGGTTAGTACATTGCATCTGTTCAACTAAAAACTAAACAACTCTACAAACACTGCTTCTTTCACGTGTTGCTCGCACACAGTGCTCCCCCTCCCCTGCTGTATTTTGGTGTACTCCGGTCACGTGACTCTGAGGCCCATCAGTAACCAGTAGGGGTGAAACGATACACAAATTTTACAATACGATACATATTGCTGTTTTTGATCCACGATACAATACATTTTCGATACA
>JAUZSU010122361.1:0-18011 GCA_034780255.1 Parotocinclus maculicauda
CACACACACACACACACACACACACACACACACACACACACACACACACACACACACACACACACACACATACAAATGAGTCTTGCCCATGATGGAGAGTTTAAAGTCTGACTGATTAATTGAGTCTATGGAAGGTGTCTTTTATACAGGTGATAATTTAAGACCGCTGTCGACATATATATATTATTCCTACACAATAAATGATCAGCATTTTGTAAGCCTGCACACATGCTGCGGACAGATATTATAATTCTAAATAAAGTTGATAACATAACACTAGAAAAAGCAGGTTCACACTTTCTTACTTTCTTTTAACATTGTTCTTATTGCCAGCATCCTATTTATGTACCAGTCATGTATATAAAAGCATATGTCCTATGGTCTCAGTTCTTAGATGTTGGGAGAGGACATTCCTGTATCTGAGCTTCATCCACAGAACCAGTTGGGCGATGGACGGTCATAGTGCAGGCTCGTATGCCTCCAAGAGGCTCCAGCACATTAAAAACCCTCTCCCACTCATCCTTTTCAGGGTCATAACACTGCACTATGTCGACCATGCACCGACTGTTCCAAGAGTAGCCACCCACAACATATATTTTGCCCTTAAACACAGCTACACCAACATCACTTTGACCCCTGGGCATTGGAGCCACCACCGTCCATTGGTCAGATGCAGGGCTGTAATATTCACAACTGAGCACATCATCGTAATCATTGGCTCCTCGAAAGTGATTTCCACCCATAACGTAGAGCCGGTTTTCCACAGTGCACATGCAGTGAAGGCCCCGAAGCTCCATCATGTCTGCACGACGACTCCAGGAGTCTGTATCTGGGTCGTAACAGGACAATTCCTTCTGGAAAGCATCTCTTGTTATTCCACCTAATGAAAGAAAAAAATGGGGAAATGGCTATTGGTAAATGTGGTTGTAATGGTAAATGGTTAAAATGTTTATGTAATTAATTCCTTTTTTCACTGAGGTATAAATATTAATTTTACACAAATACAATTAGAAAAGTACAGTATTCCACAATAGTGAGTACACCCCTCACATTTGTGTACCTCACTTGCTCACTGTGCTCACTTTTGTTACATACTGTATTCAAATATGTTCAAATCAGGCAAGGGCTAATAAGATTAGTTACAAAAAAAATCTCGATTCAGATTGTTGTTTTCAATAAATATATATTGATTCTGATAATTGTGCATTTTATTAAAAACATCCCATATTAAACCAGAACCAGAAGGAGTTACTAATACAAGCAGTTAAGTACAGGGAATAATTTGGTATAATTTATACTAATAATAGTGATACAAAATATAATTAATTAATTCATTTTCTTAAACATTTAATCTCGGTCACGTCCATGGGTCAGCCAGCAGCACAGGGCGCAAGGCAGAAACAACCCTAGATAGGGCACTAAGACTGTGGAAGGAAATAGAAATATCCAAAGTAAACCCAAACAGACATGAGTATGACATGCAGTTTCCACACAGAAAGGACCCAGACCACTCCACCGGGGTTTGAGCCCAGGGCATTCTCACTGTGAGGTGACAGTGTTTCCCTCCAAGCCACCACGTTGCCCGTAAAGTACCAAATAGAGTATGAAATAAGTAGCATGAAGGAAAATATGCAAGATTAATAAAGATGCCTAGAGTATTGCACTTGCACCATCAGAGCACCACATTAAAAAAAAACAACAACTGCCTAACATACTGATATCCCACCCCTAAATTATTTAAATGAAAAAGCACATTTATCCTGCACTGTTAGATAAAATTATGCAAAAGTCTTAGGTTAGATTAGATATATACCATTATTTTAGCTATCGTATAATGACCACTGTATTTCTCATTATTTTTTATAATAACAATACTGGACCAGACAATATCGGACATTTGTATGCATTATCAAAAAAAAACCTAAAATAAATATCTGGAATGCTTCTATAGACTACAGTTAACCCTTCTACTGTCTGAATAAGCTTGATCAGAAATGCTTTTTACAGAAGGGGAACAGGGTGAAAAGTCAAAGATATGCTAAAGCTCACAAATATCCAATTGTCAATGATATGTTATCGATGTTATTGTTATTATTATGTTATTATGTTGTTAGATATAGTTATTGCTATATCTACAAATCTAATAGTGACCTAAGACTGCATAGTACCGTATCTGTCATATTGGTAGAGTGAACTTAAACGTGTTAACAACCAAAAAATAGCATTCATACATATCTGAGTGTAAATCATTCTGGAGTATGTCTTCTTTGTCTTTCTTAACTGAGGTTTTCACCGAGGTTGTATTTCTTATTTAGCTCTTCACTAGCTTGCATGGTATTTCTGACTGATGGTGTTAGTGGTCTCACAGCATGTACATGACATGTGAGTAGTTATCGTTTTTACATCTTACACCGCCATGAGAAGAACTACAACATGTTCGTAGTTACCGGCAGCAGGAAGGATGTGGTAAAGAGCGGGACCTAAATGACCTGGCCCATTTTTAACATACTAAATCCCCCACCCACTTAAAATAGTCAGGCTAGGAAATATCTGTTGCAATTATCTGAACAAAAATGACTTCAGTAAAATGGAATGTACATTCGGTTGAAATTAATGCAATTTAGGTTTTATTAAACCAACTTATTCTGGGAGCTTGTTAGATGAAAAGACTATGAATATGAGCTGATTGACCTCCACTAAAAAAGAAACCGAAAGAGACATAAATAATTACCTAAATTATAAATATCAATTATAAATAATTAAAGCAGACAAGCTTCCAAAAAAAGACGGGTTTACCTGACAAATACATTAGTCCTCCATGTACTGTACCGGCATGGCCGTAATGCGGCTCACTCATAGGTGCAACAAAGGTCCACTCGTTCTTGCTCAGGTTATAACATTCCACTGAGTCTGCAAGAGAAATTTAGATTTACAAGAAGAGTTATGGTAGCACATTTCTGCAACCACAAACATTTTAAAGCTGTGGCTTTAGTAATTGCAGAGCACCACCATTAACTCCTTGACCTAAACTCTTAAGATGACTGTATACACTGCCTGGCCAAACAAAGTCACAGTTTGGATTCATATAAGCAAAATATAAGACTGTTTGATTGGAAAATTACTGTAGTGATTAATATATCATAAATTACTGATTAATATCTCAGCTGGTAACAATTCTTTTTACCCTAATGGATGCAGTTAGTAGCCTCCCATTTCTTAAACAACCATGTCAAACCTGGAAAGACAGTAGTGAACCAACAAATCTGTGGAAGAAATGCATTTTGGAATATACTGTTATAAGAGATCACTTAAATGTGTAATATTTGTCAGATAAAGAAATGTGTTTAATATGTGAAAATAAGAGCACATTCACACGCACAATGCCACAAGAGCAAAAAATTGTGGCTATAAGAAAATCATGTCTTAGTGAGATTTATTTGCTTGGGAGCATAAAGATTGTACTCTGGGGCATGGAAAAAGGTCAAGTGGTTTGATGACTCCAGATTAACTCTAGAGTAATGGGAGTATTAGGGTAAAAAGGGAAATGCATGGAGTGATGCAAACATCATGCATAGGGAACAATTAACATGATTCTATAGGCAATTTTATGACATGGAATTGCTTCAAATGGTCAGGTCTGGGTTCAGCAATGTTATGTGTCAATAAAATTTAATCAGCTGAATACCTGAATGTACTGAATGTCCAGGTTATTCTATCAATTGATTTGCTTTTCCTGGTGGCCGTAAACACTCTGAGGAACCACAAGATATCAATTTGAATATACACATATGAAATGGCTACCACAGAATCCTGAATATAATCCGATTTTAAATCATTGGGTCGTTCTGGAGAGGAGAGTAGTTAAACTCTCCTGTCATCAATAAAAAATCTTGGTCAACATTAATGCAACTCTGGACAGAAATATACAGTTTAAACAGTGTAAATGTTGCAAAGTTTTACAAGGTTGTAATAACAATGTCATGGCAAATGCACACCATAATCAATGCTAAAATTAGGTCAGACGAAATATTAGTCTGTGTGACTTTTTTGGCTAGGCAATGTAATAATCCAGAATATTTGACTGTTTTTATAAGTGTTCCATTTATTGATGTTCCTTCTGTCTTTATTTCTAAAACTTACCAATCTCCCCAGTGGCATTTCTTCCCCCAGCAGCGTAGAGCTTTCCTTTAAGAGCACTCAGATGAAAGAAAGTTCGTTTCTCATTCAGGGAGGCAATCTGCAGCCAGCGGTCAAAACGAGGGTCATATCTATAAGCGCTATCCACTGCTGTCTTACCCTTTGTGTCATAAGTACTCTGTCCTCCAACAATATAAAGGAAGCCCCCCAAAAGAGCCACTCCATGCTGGTAGCGAGGCACCTCCATAGGCTGGAGGGCTCTCCAGATTCCACCTGCTTCCTCATCATACAGTCTCAGTTCCTTGCTCACCACCAGCTGTTGTCTCATCACGCCTCCCAGAGCCAGCAGGTGTGTTGTGTCCGAACGAATACGAGTCCTCTCAGTCTGAAGTGCTGGCTGAAGGAACGGCATCATCTGGTAGTTGCTTGCCTCCAAGAGGAGGTTTACACAGGCTGTGTCAGAACGCATCAATGGCTCCTCACCCTTATTTGCATCATAACTTGCTTCAGCGATCTGATCCTCCTGAGATATCTGCAAGAGCTCGGCAGGGCTCATTAGGGGAAACCGGATGTGGCGCATCAAAGAATATGCAGCAGGCCGACGTTCAGAGGGTCTGTGTGCCAGCCAAGCTCTGGCCGTACGATAGAGCTCCATCTCTGAAAAGCCTTTCAGTGAATCACTTGATAAGGCATATGCTATGCTGGCCTCAGAAAGCTGTAGGAAACCTCTGTTCTCCACCAGTACAGAGAAGTTTTCACAGACAAAGTTGTGAATATGGTTCTGAACATCTTCCAGGAGGAGGTCATTAGCAATGCGCTCAACTTCTGCACAATTTTCTACGGTGACCTGCAATATCAAGAACAAACATGGGTGTTTTTTGTTACAAGTACATCTAATTTGAATTAAGTTTGTTAAAACACATGAAGAACACATACCTCTCTACTAAGTAGCAGATTACAGAACTTGAGGACTGGGAGTACCTGCAGGAAACTGGCTGCTTCCAAAGTGTCCTGGAGGCTGCTTAAGCTCAGACTTAGGTTAGATGTATAAATGAACTCAATAATGTTCTTTAGTCCTGTGCTACTCACGCCATGCAGTTTAATTTCCTTCAACTCCTGTTCTTTCATACCTCCTGCCAAATAGAGGGATTGTTGCAGAATTTCCTTTTAGCATTAGAACACTGGTGATTGTTCATTTCATTTGTATGGGATAAATATGCTGCTCACAAAAAGTAGGGGATATTACCAAATAAATACAAAGTTACAGAAAAATGAGCTTTTTTTTTTTTTAAACAAGACATCATGTTTGGCTGCATTCCCGGTGACCAATGGTATGCATCCCATTATCTGCTGAACACCACAGAACCTGTAGAAGGTGGGCTGATGAGCACTCCGTGATGAGTGGTCAACTGTGTTCTTCTCTGATGAGTCACAGTCCAGTTTGCAGCCTGACAATCATCATGTCCTGATCTGGCGTGAACAAGGAACATGGGAGAATCCATGTTTCATGTGAGAAAGGGACACCTTCGGTGGTGGTGGAATCATGGTTTGGGCTGGCATCAGCATTGATGGTCGTTCCAAACTCCCCATCATCAGAAATGAATCTGACTGCTGTCAGATACTGAGATGAGGTCCAAACAATTGTAGTGGTACAAACAATTTTCCTTTCATGTACGTTAATGCAAGGTCCAACTGTGCCTATCTCATCAACATTACTGTATGCTTGAGGAGGCAGGAATCGAACGCATGGACTGGCCTTCACATTCTTCAGACTTGAATCCTATTGAACATGCTTTGGATATACTGGGAAGATGTGTGGAAAACCGTCCAGTGCCTCCCACAACACTTATTGAGCTGTAAGTTTCCCTGGAGCAAGAGTGGCAGAGGATTCCACAAGATCTGCTGAACAATCTGATCCTGTCCATGCCCCACCACTGTCAGGCTTGGGTAACCATACACCCTACTGAACAGTCAATGTGTGACACTTTTGTCCAATTTGGCATGCTTCTGTTACCCCCATAAATATGTTTCTCAATCACGATAATTGAGGTAACACCTTTCTTTGAATTTGCATTTGCTTTTCAGATGGTCTTGTTTAATGAAATAAAATAGAATGCTTCTTTTTCACTCTCATCATATTCCTTTTGAATCCCCTAATTTTTGTGAGCAGTTTAGTATTAAGATTCACCTGTAAACATGGCTTTGAAGTAGTCACTTGCTGAAGCCATAATGACTCTGTGAACTGGAAAAGTTTCAGTCCCATCACCAGGCACCAGAGTGACATCACATAAAGTCTTGTCAGAGCGAAAACTGTCCAAGCCCTGGGAAAGCAACACAGTGTGTTATGGTCAGTTTAACGATGATGGGTCGATTGCAGTTTTACAAACAGTAATCATTTTGAATTCTCACTATTTTCATACTTTAATACACAACTCTTTTTTTTCTTTTACCTTGAGGATGTTATTCCCGTGTGCTGTGCTGCTAAACACCTGTATTTGAGGTTTGGGAGGTATGTTTGGCTTTACAGGGACTGTTTGGGGTTTTGGTGCAGGTTCTGAAGGTTTCACTGTCACCTCTGGGGGTTTTGGAGCAGGTTCGGGTTGCCTAGAAGAGGCAGCAGTGGCAGCAACAGTTGGAGGTTTATCTGCTTGAGGTGGAGGTCTTGGCGGTTCCCTCTGCCCCCTGCTCCCTATGCGTGACAGTTTCCGATGCAATTCTCCACCATTTCTGAATATAAGCAGATTGGAATAGTGAAAGTTTTATACTCTTCACTCCCTTAAACCATGGAACGGAAATAATCAGCATCCCTTTGTTAAAGTACACTTAATGATCACGTTAAGGTACACCTTCTTGTTTCTACACTCATTGTCAATTTAATCAGTTTCATTTATCATATAGATGCACTTTTTAGTTTTTCTCAAAACTACACTTTTTAATTACAGCTTGTTGTGTTACGAGATGTGGTGGTTTTTGGTAGGACCCAAAGATGCGGGATAGACGAAATCCCACGGCGTATAATAATAATGGGGAAATAATATAGAAAAACTAAAAGGGGATTAAGAGCAGAGCGTAAGGCTCTTGAACACAATAAAAACAAAAGGAAGAAATGGTGCGCCGCTGTGTTGCGTCACGACTGGGAGCAAAGTGCGCACTGATCGCGAGAGGGCGCCAAAGCGCCAACGGGGCGGGCGTGCAGAGAACACGATATGGGACGTCACCCAAGTGGCGAGGCACGGAGGTGATCCGAACGCCAGAGGGCGAAGGTGAGCTAGGACGCGCATGTAGCGCATGAAAGCCATGACGGGGAGCGTATAATTCAAACGCGCAGCCGGGTGGTCACTCTAGCCGGGGCGTGTCTCATTATGAGAGGGCAGCCAACTAGAGTGAGGTTCAAGAGAGCGCAGAGGGCGCCAAAGCGCTAGGGGGCGAGCGTGAGCTCGGGTGCACGTGTGGCGCGAGTAAGCCAAGCCGGGGCGCGTCCCATTTAGGACGAGCAGCCGGCTGGAGTGAGGCTCGTTGACTGCCAACGACGGAAGAGCATGAACTCAGGTGTGCGAGGAGCACACGAGCACGGGACGGGAGACCCTCAAAGTGCCCCTAAAAATACAAAATACCTCGTCGGTTTCCCCCACGTATGCGTCCATTAGCACTAAAAGGCGCCTGTAGTCGGGCAGGCGTTCCGAATGGAGACAACCTGGCACCGAACAGTGCTAAAACCCACACCTAAATAGCAGGAGAAGCAGCTGTTCAGGTCGTAATTTGGATACTGGATATAAACCGCCTTACGATTGCTCTGTAATGGCCGTACTCTCCGGGGCAAAAGGTAGGAACCCTAACAGTTGTTCATATGATACTTTACATACTTTGTTACACTGCCCACAAGAATTAGGGTCTGTTTCATTATGGGATATTTCCTTTTGGGGTAGTGCCTAATTTTTGTGAGCAGTATAGTTCCTTCTTCCTAAATGGTCAGAACCTCCACAGGATCATTACAGATCAGGTACTATTTGGGTGATGGATCATTCTCAGCACTGCAGTGACACTGATGTGATGGTGGTGTGTTAGCGTGTGTTGTTCTGCTATAAGTGTTGTCCAGTGCTGCTGGAGTTTAAACACCTTAGTGTCAGTGCCGGACTGAAAACTGTAAACTAAACATAAATGTCCAGCTACCAGCATCCTGTTGGCATAATCCTATGAGCTCTGATAAAAGATTAGAGGATAACTACCACAAACCATGCAACAATAGAAGAGCAGTTGTCTGACTTTACATCTACAAGGTAAAGCAATATGGTAGATGTGTCTAATAGAGCAAACACAGTCCAGCAGGGCTGCTGAGTCTGCTCCAGTTGTACCAGCAAACCACATACAAACACACCACCACATCCGTGTCAACGCCGTTCTGAAAATCATCCACCACTTTAACAGCCCCTAAGTATATGTCAGGTTTTGGGAAAATAGCCAATGTATATTTTTACCTCAAGCAAAAGACCCCAAGTTTCTTAAAATAAGACAAGCATTAAATTCTTAGTATCAATTTTTTTTCAAGGTCAAAAAGAAGCATTGTTTGGATCAACTTGTGGAATACATAACTCTAGAATTTCACTAAAATTATCATGCTGATTGTAAAATTAAAATTAAAATTGTACTACATTTGTGAAAATGCAAAACAGAAGCATTTTACTAGTAGTCTCAGACTTCTGGACCTCACAACTACAAACCTTAC
The DNA here is from genome assembly GCA_034780255.1 of Parotocinclus maculicauda. Taxonomy (NCBI): domain Eukaryota; kingdom Metazoa; phylum Chordata; class Actinopteri; order Siluriformes; family Loricariidae; genus Parotocinclus; species Parotocinclus maculicauda. Next base: position 8,861 of record JAUZSU010122361.1, read on the forward strand.
TGTATTCAACCTATCAGGAGAGTCAGATGCTTTTTTTTCTTTCTGCATGCTTTCAACCCCATGAGGTGACGACTCACCATTGTTATCTAAGCTGAATGTATTCAAAGTACTGCATTTCAGAGTTTCAACAACATTTTGTATCCATCAGGGTATCATAGCAATATGTCAACAAGATTTAGAGATGTGGTTTCATGTGCTAGTAATAATAAGTAAGAAGGATAATAATGAAAACAGTTCATAAACTCCTGACAATACTTCTATTTTTGAGGATCTCCAATAAATAAGATAAAATAAGAGACAAATCTTACCCCATGATTCAGTCGCTTAATTAGTTAATCTTGACAGACGAAACAATGCCCAAGCGTTCTTGACTGCAGTTGTTCATACATCAACATTGAAAAACGCATTTATAGAGCAGATCATCTAAAAAGGAAGTGAAAAGAGGTTAACATACTTCACACAGAAGCCACTGGAACAGGTGTAAACTCTTTATGACGTGTGCATAAAAAATACTTTTCCACAACTATACAGACAGTACAATTGTTTGCATCTTGTCTATTATGTAACCTTCTTATTGCATAGTTTACACATAACATGCTTGCGTATTTAAAAACCCATTAAAATTCTTACCAAATCAGATCCACTAAAAAGCATTAACAGTAATTAGTAGAAAGTGCTTAATGTTATTTAATATTTAAATGATTTTGGCAAAATGTAGGAAAAGGATTTCCCATGAAGGTGCTTACCAAACTTTGTGAAGGTTCAAAGTCTTCCTCTCATCACAGATCATCTCACTGCTGTCACTTTAAACTGAGGCATATGAGCTTCTTACCACAAGTGTCTTGACTTCCTGTGTTACTTCCCTGTTCTTAGTCTCTGTTTGCTTCATGCTCAATGTTCTTTCTTCCTCTTTTTAGCGTTATGCTACAAATGAAATATATCAGCTTTGGCAATACTATACTATGATGTTGTGGTACACCCATACGCCAAAACTGGAAGTGTTAGCTGTAATAGTCTGTGTATGGATCATCACTATCATCATCTAATACCTATGTCTTGTTTCTTATGGTGTTTCCCTGCTTTTTGATCTCATCCTTTCAGTATAACTCTTTTAACTGTTCAAAGGTCACGTCAACATTTAGAATGTTCCCTAAATAGTAATGCAAGAAGAATGGTGTCTAGTAATTACACTTCAACTTGGTTTTGGAATTGTGTATGTTACATGCACAATTTTATATTATACACTATATAATATTTGTAGACTCCTAAAAATTACAACCCCGAAGCAGAAAAAGTTGGAACAGTATGGAAAGTGTGCATTAAAAAAACAGTGTTACATTTACTTTACCATTTATTGAACTGCACACAGTATGAACCTGAGATACTTCATGTTTTGTCTGGTCAACTTAATTTCATTTGTTAATAAAGGTCCATTCCTACAGGCCTGCAGCACATTCCAAAAGAAGTTAGGATATTTGCTCTTTAATGCTAGCAATAAATTTAAAAATAGATTTAAAACTGGTGATGTCAGTAGGTGATTGCAATCATAATTTGGTACAATAGCAGCATCCAGGAAAGGTTAGATCTTTCATGAGCAAAGGTGGCCAGATGATCTCAAGTTAGTCAACAAATACATGAGAAAATTATTGAAATGTTTAAAGACAACATACCTCAAAGACAGATTGGGATGGGATTTGCATATTTCTTCCTCTACAGTGCATAATATAATTAAACGATTAAAGAAATCTGGAAAAATTTCAATGCATCAACGCCAAGGATGTAAGCTTAAGCTGAATGCCCATAATCTTTGATTGCTTAGACAGAACTGCATAAAGAAGTGCCATTCACCAATAGCTGATATAACCACACGGGCAAAACAGAGGTACTTTCACAAATGCAACTTAAAATTTTACTGTGCAAAAAAAAAATAAGCCTTATGTTAACCATGGCCAGAAATGGCTTTAATTTCTCTGGGTTTAGAGACAACTAGGATGGACTATAGCACAGTGGAAACATGTATTTTGGCCAGATGAATCAGTGCTGCAGTATTTTAGGTCTTATTTAGAAAAATAAAAGCAATTTGCTCGAACCAAGGAAAAAAGGACCAAGTCTAATAGCCAAGTTCTGTCATGGGATGGGGCTGTGTCAGTGTCCTTGGTAAAAGTCAATTACCCTTCTGTGATGACAGCATTAATACAGAAAAGTACACTGAAATTTTAGGGCATCATATGCTGCCTTCAAGATATAATCTTTTTCAGGGACAGCCATACATTTTTTAACAAGACAATGCAAAACCACATGCTGCAACACAGGACAAAGCCATGGCTGTGGAAGAAGAGGGCACTGGTACTAGACTGGCCTTCCTGCAATCCTGACCTGTCCCAATGTGTGAAGATGGAAAAATGTGACAATGATGGCGAATGGGACAAAACACCTGAAACACTAAAACATATTTTGTGTGGTGAAAAGAAATAGCAACATAAATGCTTTACCCATTTTTTTAATGTGTTGAAAGCCTGAGATGCAGGAATGGATTTTATTAAAAAATAAAATGAAGCTGACCAGACAAAAATATCTCAGGTTGTCCCAACATTTTTCTGTTTTTTTTATCTAGTTTTTCTGGGATTGTCATCAAAATCATGGGTATCTAGTTTGCTGCTACAATAACCTTTACATTTCTGAAAATGCCTTCATTTTGTCTAAGACAAATGACTGTGAGGTTGGCCATTGACGCCCTGGCTTGCTGTTGCTCCATTTGCTGTTGCTCTATTTAATCTCAAGGATGTCTGATGAAGTTAAGATCAAAGCCAAGTTCGCCATTCAACTTGTTCAACTACTCCTCAATTACTACTTTAGGATCTTCTTTATTATTTAAGGGACATTGGAAGGTGAAAAGCTATAAAATTACAACCCATTCTACTGCCACTGTTTATCTGTGAGGAGTTAGGGTTAAGGTGCTTTTGTGCTTCATATTAGAAACTGGTTGGCAGTTTGTTTGGCAAAAATAAAAGATCACTCATTGCAAATGGAGTGTATGAACCTTTGGCCATATTGTATAAAAAGTCACTGGCAATTTATTAGAAACACTGTGCTAATACTAAATAAAGACTCCAACAGCTTAAATTTTTGCTTCATGTTGACATGATTGCATTACACAATTTGTGCAGATTTTTCAGTTGTGCTTGCATCTCCCATTGTACCACATCCCACGGGTGCTTTATTTGTTTTAGGTCTGGTGACTTTGAAGGCCATTAGAGAGGTAACATGTTCATGAATCCTGTTTGAGATTAATTGTTCTTTTTCTTTGTTACATGGTGCATAAGCATGCTGAAAGTAGCCATTAGAAGATTGGTAAGTTGTGTCCATAAAGGGATGCACATGTTCAACAACAATACTTAAATAGACCAGGCTACGTCATTCAAGATATAACTGATATTATGTATTGAGTAATACTGGTATTAAGAGGTGCAAGCTTTACTCCACCAGCCTGTACTTTTAAGACATGGCATGTTGGATACAAACTGCTAGGGCCAAAGTCTGGCCCCTACCATCTGTATGTCTCAGCAGACACTGAAATTCGTGGAAGCAGGTTTTTCTTCTTCTGTACAGCAGACTCAGCTTTCTGCTGCTGGCAGACAGTCGTCATATCCACCCACCTTAAATTTTGGCCTGTTTTGCATTCCTATATGCGTTTCAGCTCACCACAATTGTTAAAATTTGGTATCTAAAATAATATTTAGATATTACTTTCTGTCAGCTCGTACCAGTCTGGCATTCTCTGTTGACCTGTTTCATCATCAAGACATATCCACCCACAGAGCTGCCACTATTTAAAAAAAACCCAAAAACAGTTAAATTACTGAGTTTCTTTTCCATTCTAATGGTTGATGTGAAATTTTCTGAAGCAGGTGACCTGCCTAAATCACTGCACCACTGTCACATTTCATGCATACCATATATTTGGTTTGTATAAAACTATGCTATATGTGTTATTCTAACCACAACTATATTGTATTTGTGCATTTAAGAAACAAATATTCCCAAGATACAGCATAAAATCATTAACATGTGGTCGAATGACAGATAATGCTGTGTACTAAATTACAGCATGATTATAGACAGTTTGAAAAGATGAATAGTAAATCAAATCTTATTCTCAAAAACACAAATCACTCAAATTTCCTGGCTTCTGGAACCTTTACTTTACAGATTGTTTTTCTTTTGCCTCTGGTTTTTGAAATATTCCCACAAATTAATAACTTCATAAATCGTATAGTTTCATAAATGCTCATAAATGCTCTTTATCAACACATCTCTACAACATAACATTTAATGAAATCATCTGGAATTAATATCATTTTAATGTTATGTTTTGTGCTGCACATATTCATAAGTAATTTATAGTAGTGCTACTGTACATTGTGATTAATGGCCTTTCTTTAATGTGAAATCTTTGATGGATAACATAACTGCTGAATAAACATGTTTCATAGGGAATGTGTTGTGAGTTCATCTTGCACTTGTCTTCTTCTGATTTGTCAGAGTTTGGAAAACTGAATGAGATTCCTGTTAATCTCTGCCACGTTTCTGCAACCTGTTAAGAGGAAACTGCCAGTTAATGACGAAAAACATAGGTGATACAATATTAATTCTTCTTTTCACTTACACTGCCTACACTTTATATGCGTAATGTCTGTGATTTATTTTCGAGATACCTGATAAGGCCATGCATAGACGGAATTCATCAATTAGGATTTGCAGAACTTCTCTTACTCCCTCCTCACCCTGGCCAAAACAGACATTAGTATCACAATCAACAAACGGCACAACCCTTAATTATGAATGTATTAACCGGAACATGAAAAGTGACATAGCTTCTATGTACAATCATATATCCTCTTATGCACTCCCTTGCTGTTACCTTGTAAGCTAGCCCCCAGATTGCCGGTCTTCCAATAAACACACACTTGGCTCCTAGAGCCAAGGCCTTTAGCACGTCACTGCCAGTACGGATCCCACCATCCATGTACACCTCAATCCGGCCTTGGACTGCATCCACTATCTCAGACAAACAGTCTATCTGCATGTGGGAGCACGATACAAGGACAGAGGGAGGAGGGATCGGAGTGAAGAAAGCACAGAATAATTAATAGTTAAATGGTGAATACAAAGTGCTACAAAGAAGTGCACTACAAAACAGAGATTTACAGATTATACAAATCAAATTCCTTGTTTTTGTCGATTTTCTATCAGAAATAAGTAAACATATAACCTTGCTTGAAAATGCGGTATTTCTGCAAATGCGCCAATACTTTTCCTGAATTTAACATTTTGGGGAAAATCACTTATAAAATTACCACTTATTACAATTATCACTTATGAAATAATTTTTTTCAGATGTTCTCAGTAAAGACTTTTAAGCAGGAATCTGTGAATTTAAATCACAGATTAAGCTACCAGTGTTGGGCACTTGAAGGAGGACTCACAATCTCAGAGCTTTATACACCGTTTACATCTCTCAGAATTACACAAAGTACACAAACAAATCCCTCACTTCACTGAGAAGGATCTGTAGGAAAGTTTAAATGGCACAGGGGTAATACTTTACCTGCAGTCTCATCAAAAATGACCTATGCACCTCAACACTGAGCTGAAGGGATTTTGTAATTTAGTGTTGTGTTCATTTCTCAAAATGAAGTAACAGCATTGATTACATAATTAAAGTAATTGTCGTGTATACTCGACCCTGTCTCTGTCATTTATAGATTTACTCCTAGCCATTGTAGAGCCCCTTCTTACTTTATTAAATGCCTCCCTTAGCCCTGGGTATACAAAACAGTATCTAAACAATTATGTTCTTACATACAAACAATATTCATGAAAAAATCCAATCAGGATTTAGACCTAACCATAGTACTGACACTGCATTAATTATGGTAGTTAATGATTTATCGTCTCGTTGCTTGTTCTGTTAGATCTTAATGCAGCATTTGATACTGTTGATCATACTGATCACTACTGGATAGACTAGAAATATGGTAGGTGATAAAGGATTCACACTCTCTTGGTTTAAATCATATTTGACTGAGAGCTCTCAATTTGTCTACATAAATAATACATACTCAGAAACCACAAAGGTGAAGTATGGTGTTCCACAGGGCTCAGTGCTGGGATCACTATTATTTACATTGTATACGGTACCATTAGGAGAAATTATTCATAAACATGACATCATTATTCACTGCTATGCAGATGACACACAGCTGTATTTATCCACCAAACCCACTGACACTAACACAGCATGTGACATTGAAGATTGTGTAATGGACATAAACTGGATGTCGTGTAACTTTCTCTTACTTAATTCAGATAAAACAGAGGCATTACTTGTTGGATCTAAGGGTGTGAAAGAAGTTACTTAATTTGGTTCTAAACACTTTCTCTGTAGCTCACAGCTCAGAGGTCTTTTCATGCACATGTTAATAATACAACGAGATTAGCTTTCTTTCATTTATGTAACATCTCTAAAATAAGAAACTTAAAGTTAATAATGTGCAAAAACATTCATATTAGCCATGTTTTAACGTGGCTACCAATTAAATTCCATATTAATTACAAAATACTTTTACTAACATATAAAACACTTCATGGTCCTGGCTCCGGAGTAGCGAACGTAGTGAACTTAATGAGCACTAAAACCCAGCAGATTTACTTAGTTCAATAAATAAATAGAATAGAATAATAAAATCAATAGAATAAAAAAGATCACGGCAGGTGGAAGAGCATTTTCTTATAAAGCTCCACAACTTTGAAATAATCTTCCTGCCTCTGTCTCGGACTCGGACACAGTCTTAGTGTTCAAGTCTAGATTAAAAACATTCATTTACTCAGGCTTTTGAATAGCCTTTGCACGAGATAACTTCACTTCCTGTTGCTCACCCGAGGTCAAATGCTTCAAGTCTAGACTGTCGTGCCAACAATGCTGCTCCTGCAAGATGTGACGGAAATGTCAAGATGTCCATGCGGACACTATCACAGGCTGGACTGGATAATAATGTGCTTTGTGTACAATTTATTTATTTTAATTATCTGCCGGGCCACCCAAAGAGGTTGGGTCCCTGTTGAGTCTGGATCCTCTCAAGGTTTCTGAGTCTGATGGAGTTTATGCTTCCTCAACGGGGGTTTTTGGTCAGTTACTTTTGAACTCTGTAAAGATGCTTTGAGACAATGTCCATTGCAAAAAGCGCTGGATAAATAATTTTGAATTGAAATTTGAATAGTGTGACAAATACTAGATTTTTATGAGGTAGTCGCCAAAGGCATGTTAATGAGAAGCAGTTCAAAATAAGAATATTTGAACAAATGTTAAGCAAAGTTGGTTCAACTCCAAGCATAAAATAATAAATTAAACTAAAGCTAAAAAAGAGGTTGTGTATTATATGCTAATGTCCAAAACCCCATAATAATCTTCCAAAAATGTAGTATTACGGTTTAGGAATTCTCTTTCCAGAGTTGAATATTACCTAAAAAAGTAGGTGGATCTTAAACATGCTGTATGTAAGATCATATGATATTTCTGAACAAGAATCATTTTGAAAGGAAAAGAAAATCCTATAGCAAAAACACACAGACCATTGGTATTAAAAAACAGGAAATGCTAAATTTGATGTTTCATTTTTCCAATGTGAAATTCAGCAAATAAATGGTAATGGTGATACATCATATGGACGTCATATGAATGGTTATATGTCAAAAAGTCAAAAGCCTTAAGCAACCATTTTTTTATTTGTTGTTTGTAGATTTATTGTTTTAGCAACGGTATAATTACCATATATAATTATTTCTCAGTCTCATTACTATGTTAGAAACAGAAAATATAGGACATATGTTTAGGACACAATTTTCAAGAAAAGTTGGCTTCTGCAAGCAAAAGTCAGTACATAGTGTGACTTCCTCAAAAAGTGGTTTCTTGACAACTGCCCATCATGATCAAGCTTGGCAACCCAATGAAGCTGACAGACGCTGATCTTGCTCAAGTGTAAGAAAATGTTACAAATAAATACTTGCCACTAAAGCACACAGCAGTGGACTACTTTTCCTGTTTTTTTGTATCTTAATACAAAGAGATACAAAGAAATATGATAAATATATATTTATATACTGTCTGATAATGATGCTAAAACAATAAATCTCATTTATCTGTATGCTGCCTCTCACCGTGGCTGGGCCTCCATCAAGCTGCCGGCCACCATGGTTGGATACGATGATCCCATGGACACCGTGTTCCACTGCCAGTTCTGCATCCTCTTTAGTCAGGATTCCTTTAATAATAATGGGAAGGCTAGTGATAGACTGCAGCCAGTAAACGTCTTTCCAACTGATGGATGGGTCCAAAGTGTTGGCAGGAATTCCATACTCCTCAGGACCTGCACTGTCCTGAAAATACATTAATTCAGAATTTAAATAATGATTGGATCAAAAAGATGCATTCACTTGAACTGTGATGCTGATAATAAAGTGGTGTGAATAGTACCTGAAAGACCCCTTCCAAATTCTTCACCTTCAGGTGTGGTGGGAGCTTAAACTGGTTGCGGATATCATCACGCCGTTTGCCAGTGTACGGCACGTCGACGGTGAGCACCAGGGCCTTGTAGCCGAGTTCCTCCACTCTGTGCACAAGCTGCTCACAGAGTTTACGGTCTCTGTAGACATAAAGCTGGAACCAGCGGTAACCATTTGGTGCTGCTGCACAAATCTCTTCCACTGAACATGTGGAGTAAGTGCTGGTGATATAACAGGTGTTCACAGCTTCAGTGGCTAAAAAGATAGATAGAGAATAAGATAGAGAAAAGAGAATAAGTGCATATACAGTTGATCCTGGTTAATGGGACCAGCCGCTTATTCGGACCAAATCCTAAAGTACCGAAACAAATCCTATTATATATGTGTAACGTTATTCGCTTATTTGGACCAAAATTCCGCTTAATCGGACCAAAGAACGTGTTCAGTATGTAATATCCGTGTAGAAACTCTTCGTCTCTGGCATCACTACCCGAAAACTCCAGAGTTTCTCCTCAGCCCTCTACTGCCACCTACAGGTCTTTGCCTAACATTTCCATTTACTACAAAAAAAGAAGCCACAAGTCGCCAC